>DWHQ01000295.1:0-15306 GCA_018247955.1 Eurytides marcellus marcellus | reverse complement strand
GTGCTTATGCTAGCATGTCACGTCACTTATTAAAAATTAAAATTAATTATCAGGCATCCAAGATTACCCACTTATTAAATGTAATAAAACTTATTAAAGTTATTAATCAATTTACAGGCACATCAATAATTACTCTATTGTCACAAATATATTTACTGAATACTTTATTCCTTTAGTTTAAAATTTAAATACAAATTATAAACAAGATGAAAATAACAAATATATCTTCTTTTATATTGTTTTACTATTATTATAAATTAAATTGTTATTTTATTTCTTTGTAAACCTGTTGATTATCGAAATAAATAAAAAAAAATATGTACATTGAATTTATTACTCTTATTTTTTGACATTTGTATACAACTGAAAAGTTTATGAAAAAAAGATTTTTTTATATATTGTTGTAATAGTGTTAAAATACAATATTAAAGTATTTTTTTAAACACCATAAAGCTATGCATTTCTTGCATTTTTATGCACACACTATAACTACATTTTCAGACCTCACAAACATCCACACTATTAAAAATGCTTTGTATTTTTTGCTTACAAAATATCCTACTTATCAATGCTATTAGCCTAGATTAGTGTAATAATTTACAAACGGCAAGAAGACAATATACAATATAAAAATAATCATTAATCAGTGTTTAGTAATTAAATTATACTAATCAATTACTTTCTTGTATGTAGAGGCATGTCACATTCATGTTTTTATTTAATTTGCAAGACTTGCTTTAATCCATGAAGCCTTATGGTATTTGCGCTATACACATTAATATCATTTTGTGAAGTCATTGATAGGAAAAATAGGGTGAAAATTGAGAAAAGTTTTAGTTGAATTGAGAAGCACTTGCTTAATCACATTTTTCTGTGTGTGGTATTCTTTTACTCTAAAAAAAAGATATTCTTTTTAACGATTAGCAAGGCAATTTAGTATTATATCATTGCAACAAACTAAAAAAATATTATTTAATATTTAAATTTGCAACTTGTGGACTTATATTTAATTATTTATTATTTAAAAATGTGTCAACGGAGGATGTTTCCTGGCAGTGGGTAATTTAGCTCATTATATTTTGTTATATTTAAATTCCATCTGACAGTGGAATCTAAGCCCTAAAATATCTATATAAACCTTACAATTCTATAAGTAAAACAATTAAATAGCTTGTTCATTGTATATATATCATTACCATTTGAACAACTGCTATGATTCATTCAATCATTTACCTCTCATAATTATGGAAATTGGAATCTGTTTCCTTATGTGTTTTGAATGTTCTTGAATATGTTAACTACTGTTAGGATAATTATGGTTGTGCATTAATGTAAATCATTTGTAGTATATTTTAGATTTGTGGGATAGAATAAAAAGCTACGAGTGTTTTGATTACGAAGTGTTTGATCGCGTGATTCATTCTTCCTGTCTCCTCAATATGCCATGATAACAACCATCCCACCAATTAAATTACAATTTTGCTGCTTGTATTTATTAGATCTCTTCAAAATACTTCACTAAATGTTTAACACTTTAATCACTAGAAATTTAAACAAATCCAAATGTAAATATTTTAAATAATTAGTGTTTTTTTCATGTATGTGTATCTTGTTAAGAATATTTTTTTCTCAGGTTCTATCTACGTGAGAAAATACCAGATGAACCATGGATGGAAAAGTTTTCGGTCGATCCACAGCTGATAAAAGATTATTTCCAAAGGTTCCTGTATCAACCAAAAGACCGAGAATATCCTGATTTATGTCAGCTGCCAGAACTTAATGAACAAACATTGCTTGATAACCTAAGAGCGAGATTTGCCGCTGGATACATTTATACATATGTGGGATCCATTTTAATAGCTGTAAATCCATTTAAACTTTATCCAATTTACAATCCTAAGTATGTAAAGCTTTACCAGAATAAGCGGATAGGTTCAAGCCTTCCGCCGCATATTTTTGCTGTCGCTGATGCGGCGTATCATACCATGCTACGTGAGAGGACAAATCAGTGTATAGTGATCAGTGGTGAAAGTGGTTCAGGCAAAACTGAGAGTACAAATTTTCTTCTTCATCACCTTACCGCATTGAGTCAAAAAGGATCACATGGTAGTGGAGTTGAACAGACAATTTTAAGTGCAGGGCCAGTATTAGAAGCATTCGGAAATGCTAAAACTCCGCATAATAACAATTCGAGCCGTTTTGGCAAGTTCATTCAAGTTAATTATAAGGAAAATGGAATGGTTCATGGTGCAGTTGTGCAGAAATATCTCCTAGAGAAATCCAGAATATGCAGTCAAGGTCGTAATGAGAGGAACTATCATGTGTTTTACTATTTGTTGGCTGGTGCATCAGAACAAGAGAGGGAACAGTTGCATCTGCTCAGTGTAGACAAGTACAATTATCTTTCAAAGACTGGTTGCAGTGTAGTCCCTGGTGTTGATGAACAATATGAATTTTCACGGTTAAAACAGTCAATGGATATGGTAGGATTTACTTTGGACAAACAGCGCAGGTTGTTTGCTGTCCTATCAGCTGTGCTACTTTTAGGTAAGTTTAGTTTTTTTTATTTGAATTATTTGAAGCATATATTTCATAAGTGTCAAATAGTCTAATAACTTGCAAAATTCTCTTATCATAAATGTGTCACCTAGAGATAAGTATTAAAATGTGTCACCAAGTTTAATGAACTCATATAAGAAGTAAATATAGCATATTAATTAGGGCCACATAATTCTAACTAAGCTAACATAAATTTTTGTCAATCTTGAGATACTGAATGTATATATTTTGTTTTATTAAATTCTGTGTATTAAATTTCTGTTAAAAGTAAGCAAAATTATGTGGCTCTTTATTCTTACATCAATGAAAGTTCTTACATATATAGCTTTTCATATTTTGAAATTAAATATAACATTTTCTTTCATCATTTATTCCCAAAATTGACATTGTAGATTAAACTATTGATAATTAGTATTAAATAAAATAGGACCAATTTTGGAATTTTATGATATAAAACCTGATAAATATATGAGGATTTAATAACATTTGATGCAAATAGATGAAAAAAAAAATAAGTATTTAAGTCATTGATCTGATTATATTGGTTTTGTATATATATAATTAATTGTTGTTTTGAAATTTCACATAATGTTCTGTTTTTATGCCATTACATAAATTTATTTTCTGAAACAAGTTAAAGTAATTTATAACAATTTATTTTTTCATATTTGTACATAGGTAATGTTGAATTTCAACCACAAAGAAAGTCCTATCATCATGACGAAGCTGTCGGTGTGCGAAATCCAGAGGTTGTTTCCCTCATCTCTTCACTTTTACGGGTCAAGCAAGAGACATTGCTGGCAGCACTTACTTCCAAGCGGGCAAGGGCATCTGGTGAAACACTTGTCATCAATTACAGGTGAAAATTGATCCCAATATTTATATGCTATCCAAGAGAATTTCCAAAGACAATAAACTGGATGAACAACTTTTGCTTTTTATGTAGCTATAATGCAAACACCATAAATATTTTCAGATTGCCTGAAGCAATCGCTACGAGAGATGCAATGGCCAAGTGTCTGTATGGTGCTCTATTTGACTGGATAGTGATGCAAGTAAACCATGCTCTACTCTCCAAAAAAGATACGCTAAGGGAGCATCAAGGACATAGTATAGGTGAGAAAAAAAAAACATCAAATATACTTTGACTGAAATCTGCAAGGAAAATCTAAATAATTATGTAGTATCAGAACTATGTTTATTTTAATTAACGGAAAACACTACAAATTATTTTCTGTCCTAAACTTATTAGCTGTTTACTTATATTTTGTACTTAATTTATTTCAGGCGTTCTGGATATATTTGGCTTCGAGGACTTTGGTCCAAACAACAGCTTTGAGCAATTGTGCATCAATTACGCAAATGAGCATCTGCAGTACTATTTCAATCAGCATGTGTTTAAGTACGAACAGGAGGAGTATAGGCGTGAGGGGATACGGTGGACGGATATCGGCTTCTCAGATAACACGGGCTGCTTGCAGCTCATTGAGGGAAAGCCGAGTGGCTTATTGTGTGTATTAGATGACCAATGCAAGTGAGTTTTGCTCTTAAGGTTTTTCTAAATATAAATTATATGATTCAGTTGTTGTGAGTAAACACATTATCAAAGATATTGTGTTAAAAAGAATAAGTTTACACTTTAATATTTATAATGTAATAATTAGTTGTATTTATATATTCACATAAATACATGCTTTTTTTGCTACACAAATAATTACTCGGTAATAATCATGCTTAATTTTTTTTTGTTATTTAAGGTGATAATTGATACAAAAACTGTTAACTTACAGCTTCCCATGGGCTACAAATGAGACACTGCTACAAAAGTTTAGCTCGGTACACGAAGAGAATCCGTTTTACGAAAAGCCTCAGAGGAGGGAGCCGGCGTTTGTAGTGCGCCACTATGCTGGCAGAGTAAAATATCAGGTACCTTCTTAAATATAGCTTATGTTTTTCATGGCAGAGGATTTACTGGTAGAAAGAAAAAAATATAAATATATTGTTACTTGCGCTGCCTTCAAGAATAGAGCTTAAAGTTTGGAAAACACAATTAAAAGTCGCTTGATGTTGGGAATCTCTATAGGCGCCATAGATCACTTCCGATGGTTGAACTGCTTGCTCATTTGTTACCAGGTTCATAAGAAAGTTTTCAATCAGATGGTACCTTTGATTGGTTATCCCGGAAAAACTGTAAAGGAGTTAGGAAGGTGTAACTCAAGATATTATTGCTTTATCACATCTAAATTGTTAAAATAATTTTTAAGGTTTGGTTTGAAATCAATATAAAATAATGCTTATCATTAAATTTATTGCATTACAGGTGACCGCTATGAGGGAGAAGAATCTTGATCTCATGCGACAAGACATTGTAAGCGTTTTGAAAAACTCCTCATTGGCTTTTGTGAGAGAATTAGTAGGCGTGGACCCTGTTGCTGTTTTTAGATGGGCAATAGTGCGCGCTTTTTTCAGGTATAAATCTTTTAAATCGTTTCTATATTATGTATATATAAATGTATTTTTTAAAGTGTTGTGATAGACTTCTTTTTCTCTTTATTAAACTTATTTAACGTTATGCACGTCACACTTTCTGGGAATATCAGTAATGTGTTTGTGGATTTTTAATTGCACGCAAATATAGGATTCGTGTAATACGTTTTAATATTTTAATAATTGTTAAAAACCGTCTTTGCAGAGGTTACTTCGCTTTCTTAGAAGCTGGTAGGAGACACAGAGTCCATAGAGTAGACGGAGCTTCAAGGGTCCCTCGCCCGTCTATTCAATCTGTTAATGACAACATAATAAGGTGAGTTTGGTTTATTTTGACCATTCTTCTGTTTCTTGAATGTAATGATGAGATTCAAGTCGATGAGAATTGCTACCATGATTGATTTATCTATTTAAATATAAAAAAATATATAGCATTGAATATTAACATAAATGAGCTAATAAAAGTATTATAAAAATGTCTGATTAAGAATGATCTTTGAATGTAGTTTATCGCTACATATGTCTATTAAGCTTCTGCTAATAATGTTATGTGATGTAATAATATGTCTTATTGCTCAGCCAACTGGTGACAGTATCGTCAATCAATCTTGCAATCAACCGTATTGCGTAAGTCACCAAGTTTATGGCATGCATCTACGTCCTTATGTGCACTTATCGCATGTACATGTTTTATTTATATTGTACCAAATTGTGACACCACTTTTTGTTGACTTTAGACAAGATTGTGTTTAGCATTAGCGGAAAGAAAAGCTTAGTGAGTACTTTTAAAGACTCGAAATGAAATATACATAACGCATCAGATCTGAACACAGTCTTGTATTTTGAAATAGTTCGCTATTAGCCATTCCAACTCCTCATCTTAACTATTAGATGCACCTAATTCGAGTAATGGCAGGTAATGTGTACACATTCGGGCGTTGCCGTCCGAGCCTTCATACGCATGCGTGTCACGAGCCGCACTAATCGGTTGGTTCCGTTCTCCCCCTTCCTCTTTAATTTTGTTAATTTTTTTTTGTTTGGTTTCTGTCACAATCCATAAATTTACCGGTGCTTCACACACAATATCTTAATAACAACTGGTCCGTGGAAGTGCCACGATTTCGCAGAATCCCGATGTAAAGTATATCTATATTGTTGTGATCCGTGTGAGTTGGCGAGGGATCGCTTGCTCGGCGGTTGGCCTCACATTTGGTGGACCGACACCCATGGCGCTGCCCGGGTGCCAACTTCCGCTAAAAAGAATGAAATACAATTGACGCTCGACGCAAATCGTGTAGAACGCCGCACAGGGCGGCGAGTAAGGCGCGCGAACCCCTCCGCGCTAACAGCGACAGTAAGCAGCGGCCGGAGTCGAACGCGTCGCGCGCCGGTGGGAGGGGGGCGAAAAGTTACAGGATCGCCGAAACGCGAACGCGCCGCGTCGAGCGGGAGTTCGACGACGCCGACGTCATGCAGCGCGCCAGCCAGATCGTCCTGTACGTGCTGTGTGACGCTCATATACGGCCTGCTCTGTCTCTCTCTCTCTCTCTCTATCTCTCGCACTCGCTGTCCTCATCAAACAAAACGATACGCGCGTGCCCTATCACTTGTGTTAGCTGTTCCAAGCTGAACGATGATAACGTTCGAATTTCAAATTACCCCTAATTATAAATAAAAAAAAATTATTGGCCCATCGGCGTCCTAAATGCAAACATGTATGTAATAATTTAAAATTAAAAGAATCATTTAAAAGTCGGGTCCCATTCATATTCGAATAAAATTATTAATTAAATAGCTAATAATTTTATTTAATAAAAAGGATAACTTCAAGCAAATATTACAGAAAAATAAGTACAAAAGTATTTCACATTATTATTTAACAATACTGTCAACGTTTAGTATTTTTTTTAATGATTTAATTTTTCTCTAATCTTATTTTGTTTGATGAATCATTTTACGGTAGTGGTTTCACTCTTTTTTTCTCTTTTTGGTGATGGCTTTTTGTTTTTTAATTTTCCATATTTATCTCTTTCGTTGGTTGTGTGTTAATCCTATGTTGTGGTGGAACGGGTCGTTCTTAAGACGTGTCATGTTATCTACTCTGGGAAGTTATTTTATATTTTTTGTTTTGTAATTATATTTATTATTAAACTTTATACATGCTTCATATTTTAGATATTGACTGTACATCATTTACAAAGTTTTTAGGGATTGACATTTCGTCATTTTATATCATATATATAAGGAATACGATAATTTCGTCAAAATATTTTAAAAATACTGTTTAAAAAGGTATAGTCTGAAAAAATTAAACGTTTTGGATTAGCGACAAACAGCTCAATTGGTATTTAGTATATGTGTAATTTTAGAGGTTTATTAAATATTTCAACTCAAAAGCCAGAAAACATGTTCGATCTGCGTTTACGTTTCTTGTGTTTTTTTTTAACAACCTTATTTTTACCAATGTAGTGAAGTTAGTAGGTATTTGAACACTGATATGTGCTTATACTTAGGGGTTCGAAAATTCGGACTTTTTTTTGGAATTGTGAAATTATTAAAATGTGAACCTAATCTTTTTATTTGTTAAATACAAGTGTTACCTTTTTTATATATGCACCTCCTTAATTATGATTATGTATGTAGGCAAACGCTTTATAAAGTACAGTAATGCAGTGCTTACAACTGCTTTTATATGACACGACACGTGTTGCGATTAGCTTTGATATTTCGTATCTTGTTTAGTTTACAGGGATTATATTTATATTAACTCGTCATTTAACAATAATTCACTAAAATTTCTCTCCTTATCCATATGCATGTTCAAATGTAACGATTAGTTTCGGTGATGGGCTTGAGATTGCTCCACTGTTACTATTTGAATGTGACCTTTGGACCCGGCAGGAAGAATAAGTCGTTCAGGCCTCGCGAGCGGGCCAAGAAGGGCTTGAAGAATCTCCAGAGTGTTAAGACCCTGGCGGGCCGTACCGCGGCGCCCGCCGGTAAGAGGAAACAGCCTATGACCGTGGCCGCACAGTTCCAACATTCGCTGGCCGCCCTGATGGAGACCCTGAACCAGGCCAATCCCTTCTTCATCAGGTTTGTGGATACTATTCTTGTTGGAGATAAAATGACAAGAGGAGTCGGTCGTGCGTTCATTGTAAGATAGAAATATCTTGTGTTATAAGGGAGTTTTACATAGATAAATTTCGCACGTACAAACGCCCAGATCCGGAACCATTAACTGTAAGTTATACAAATGTTTGGTCCATGTGGGAATAGCTTAGCAACGAAATATTTAAGATGAAATTTCTGTTAAAAATCTCTGGCGAGATACACAGCATTTAGTCTTTTACAATATTTTGAGATACAATCTAATAGTTATCCCGTATACGAGTCTGTTCGTCTGTTCATTTCACAAATTTTTTACCAGGTTTACCAAATCTCTTGTATTATTCAACGATAATGTTTAATTTAGATTTCAAAACGTCGAAATGGTAGTCGAAAGATATAAAGGTTTATTTGTTTCTTTTACTATTGTACTGGTCTGCAAATATTAAGCTTTCTAAACAAAAACTTACTTATTGAAAAGTTACATCAGTCTATCAGTCAATTTAATAATTTTTGTTTTTGATATTACTATAGTTGATATCAACTGTTTTCGTAAAAGTAATAGTGAGATTTTTGCCAACGTTTGGTATATCGACTGTGAACCGGCAATACGTCCTTTCTCCAAATTTAAGCAAAATCATTTTATGATGGCATTTCATATTTCCTATCCTTTACCGTTGCAAAATACTATATCTACTAACAAAATTAAATTTACCGCAAAAATCTTGTTTATTCGCCTCATCTTAACGGCGCTTCCGCTTATACTGCGAGCATGTTTTTTCATTCTCCTCAAAAGTTGTCAAAATGCAGGTAGGAGGTGATGCCGATGCGGTGATGATGGTTCGCAGTCGATTAATGAATATAGCTTAGATGTTTTCCAGCCTTCCCCAAGTTTATCTATCAACGCTCATCAATCCCACAGATGCATAAAATCGAACGGTGACAAAATAGCCAACGTGTTCGACGAGGACACTGTGCAGCGCCAGTTGCGGTACACGGGCATGCTGGAGACGGTGCGGATCCGCCAGGCCGGCTACAACGTGCGGCTGACCTACGAGGAGTTCATACAGCTGTACAGGATACTGCTCCCCAAAGGCCTGCTCAGCTCCCAGTCGGACGTCAGGCACTTCCTGGCCACGCTCAACTTGGACAGGGATAACTATCAAGTCGGTAAGTGCGGTTTTGATTTTTTTTTTTGTTCAAATTTCTACCAATTAGTTAAGTTAGTGTCAGTATGGGTATGTACTAGGTAATAGGGTATTGGTAAGTTTCCCTGTGATATTTACGCGATTAATAATAAAAATCTTTCATGGTTTCTACTTCCTAAAGTTTTATTCGACTTATTAGTCGCCACTGTTAAATGTTTAATCCCCACTTGAGGGACAGTCTAATCTTATAGTCGAATCAAAAGTTCATAGTGTTAGGACTTTTCTGCAAAGTCCCCCTAAGGTAGTATCATGACTACTGTATAAAAAGATAGACCATTTTATATCTCTGGGTAACGATCGCAGCTTAGATCCAAGATCCACGTAATGAACTCTTGCTTTTCACAATACTGTGTTGTTATGGGTTAGTGTGTCGCTTACCGCAGGCGCTCAACTCGCTCTTCACGTGTTTTCTAAAAAAGAAAAGATTGATACGCTGGTTATTGTTAGTGAATCTTTTTTGTGTTTAATTGTTGTAGCATACTATATTTTCGGCAAACAAGTATATTATATTGTATTCGAAGCGTCTTATTTACTTTGCCAGGCGCTACAAAGATCTTCATGCGGGAGAGCGAGCAGAGGAAACTCGAGTACCGGCTGCATCAACAAATCATGGCGTCGATCATCACGATCCAGCGCTGGCATCGGGCCGTTTTGGAACGCCGCCGCTTTCTCGCGTTGCGGCGAGCTGCACTCGTCATACAGGGATATTGCCGGTATGTGCGATCAACGTTGACTAGTAAAAATCAATGAACAGCTTATTTAGATGTTTACTGCGTGATGAATTTTCAGTATAAAATAAAAGTGTGTTTTCAGTTGCCAACTTCTCCCACAAAAAATATATGATATTATGTATTTTTATACTAATTGATGAATTTAAACTGACCTACACGGATTTTTTATATGAATAAACAATATTTCTTCATTTCTTATCTTACTTATATTAACACAAATAAATGGTAAGTCTTTTTATCCCTTTTTTTTACTGAACTCCCAATATAATCTTCCACGAGCCGCCTCTGATTGGCATTAAGTCTGCCTTTGTACATTTCCGTGCATAGAAGTTTTTATGGGAATACAGATTCCTTGAGATACAAATTTTAGATTTCCTCTCATCTTTTTAATATAATCTACAACTCTGCCAAATTTCATCCTCCATGAGCTATATTAAGTAGGCCAAGGGGTATGAAGTTCTCCCTTGACGAGATTTCCATTGGGTCGCAGGCAATGGATCGCGTCGCGGCACGAGGCGGCGACGCGCCTGCAGGCGTGGTACCGGGGCGCGCGCATCCGCCGCTGGTACGTGGGGCTGAGAGGCGCCGTGGTGCAGTTCCAGGCGCACGCGCGCGGCCTGCTGCTCCGGCGGGCCGTGCCCAGGCTGAGGGGCCACGCGCGCACCCCGCACCGGCCGCCGCCACGACACCAGCCACAGGTACTCTACTGCGACTTGTCTAGTGTCTATCCAACTTGCAATTGTTGGTTTTGTTCAACTCCCAGATGTAGGGTCTAACCATATTGCAATTGTAGGATCTGTCCAACTTGCAGCTGTAGAGTCTATCCAATTTGCAGCTGTAAGGTCTATCAAACTTGCAGCTGTTGGTTTTGTTCATCTTGCAGATGTAGGGTCTATCCAACTTGCAGCTGTAAGGTTTATCGAATTTACAGCTGTAAGGTCTATCCCACTTGCAGCCGTAAGGTCTCACCAGCTTGCAGATGTAGGGTCTAACCATATTGCAATTGTAGAATCTATCAAACTTATAGATGAAGGGGCTATCCGACTCGTGGAGACTTTAGCATAAGCATTTTCGAGTTTGCTATTCAGTGAAGCTTTATAGACTCGATATAGACTAAAAGCATAAACATCGGTCAACGTGAGACATAAGAAGGTATTGTACAAAGCCTTACCGCTCCACTGCATGAACAGGCCATATTGTTCGGTGAGGTACCACGGCATCCAAAGCCGCCGTAAAGTGAAACTGTTTATACATTTCCGTTTCGTTCAGTGAGTTTTGTCGGTTTTTATGTGGGAGGAGTCCTTTGCAGAGTTCGCTTAGGGTACCACTGCATTGCCAGTTATTTTGCGATCAAGCAGTAGAAATAGATAAATACTACATCCGTTGCTCTATTATAGTATGAACATGACATTACAGTATCAATCAGGTGATGTCCAGCTGTAGTATCAAACTTTTAGTGTAAACTTATCTTAATTGCCTTATGAAATTAAGGAGCATAAATATTTTACTTGCGTCGGTCTTTCAAAGGGCTGAACGAATCTTCCATTCATACATCGGGTGTGCAAGGAGTACAATGCACGGTCCTTATGGTGCTTTCTTACTCGCACCGCAGCCCAAATCACTTTCCGTTTCACTCCAACTACACTTTAGTGTACAATGGCGATTGACGATTGCCCGATTTTTACACAGTCTCACAATAAGTTTTACTCGATTTTATCGACAGTAAATACGTGGAATTGGCTCTAACAGTTTGTTCCGTTCAATACCTTCGCGACTAGGGTTCCTGCTGAGTTATTGTGATTAGGACAGACAGACTATGTGCTCGATAGATGCGAATTTAAATGCACGATAAACATCTTTTTCTGTTTACTATCCGAAGTCATTCGTCAGACCATTCCGTTAGCATTTAAATGAATTAATGGTGAAATTTCATCCTGGTCCAAAAACCATTACCATTGCTCAGTTAAGACTATTTACTGGGAGGATTCACGTTTGTACATAGTGAATGTTTACGACCACTATTTGTAACCTTAAATGTGCCTTGTGCCTTTATCCAATCATAGATTTCAATTATATATCTGTGAAATAAAGATATGGAGAATGGACTGAGGAACACCCGCACAATATTAACACCTTTCTAAAAATAGACGAAAGCACTGTGTTACTAATTTTATACGGAACTGTAATAAAGTACACCTCGCACAAACCGTTCTAAAAGGCAATTACATAAACAAAAATTGGTTTATCTCTCACGATTTTCGAACCGTATTTAGCTAGTGGGAACATTCAGTCCATTTTCTAGTTCATGTTTAAAAAAAATTAAATATTATATTAAAACCTTATATTATTTCGACGTCCAATTAAATATTCTCGTATGTTTAATTACTTTCAATCTTTTTTAAATTGTCATTTTATACTGAATACTAACTTCTATTCAAACAAAATTAGAATCACTCCGAGTCTTAGAAAATTTTGAGATAATAAGAAAAAGAGACCACCCGCTAACCCATTATTTATAATATTTTATTTGGACTTTGGACTATAGAATAATTAAAGAATTCCAATAAAAAATAGTATCAAATAATTAAAATATGATTTAATAAAAAAATGCTATTGAAATAAATCAAACATTGTTTCATAGAAGTAAATACTGATTTTATCGACATTTTTACAATTTTAAGTGAGGAGGACTACTAAATATTTACCAGCATCCATCACTATCTCGTTGTAAACAACTAACAATATAACCCTTGCCTAAATAGTACCACATTCACAAACCATGTGCGTACCAAAAAAGAAAATTAACAAAGCATCAAACCTCATAGCATGTCATCAAACACACGTGTATACAGTGTCGTGTTGTGTGTCCGTGTTGACAGCATGACAGTAACGCGGTCACGTTGCCCGAGGAGTACGGCTCGTCGCCCGAGTTTGACAACAGCATGATTGTGCTCAAGAACATCATGGATCTAAAGCTGTGAGTATTGGATACAAAACGGTGCATTCACACAGGTCGCTTCCACGGCTGTGGTAAAAGACTCTTAGCGTATGCTTAACGACATCAACTCTTCTACTTGTCTTACCTTGATAGTAATGACTCTTCTATATTTTATATATCTATTATATCTATATCTTGACTAATAATAATCCAAAGAATCTAAAAAAGTTTTATTCGATTTAGATTTCACTTAGGCCTGTCCATAAAATTGCCAATAAGACAATTTTTTTCCCAGTTCACTTAAGAATGACCATTACTCAGTTATTTAATAAAATTCATACTTTGTACTAGAGTAAACCTGAAAAATTATACAATAAATAAATCAAATGAAGATATATTTATTCAAATAGGCATTATAATAATTAATAAGAATTATAAGCACTTTCGAATCGTCATTTTTAAATTGTACGTCAGTGTAAGTATAAAAATGTATGTTAGTTTGAATGATAAGAGAAATTTTCCATTACAGCGATGTACTTTTCGACGGATCCGCCAGCAGCCGAGCCCTGCGTGCTACCTACTCGCTGCCCGTTGAAAGGTAGTAGTCTAATAAATGTGCAGCTTTGTATGTTCTGATGTTTGTTAATGATTAACGCAATACGGCTTAACGGTTTTGAATCAAATTTGATACGCAAAAGGTTTTACGGATACACATTTTGTTTCGGTAATAGATATTTCTAACTACAGTTATTGATTTATCTTTAAACCGGTTTCAGTTGCATTGAAATAATGTTATTTTTCTTTAATGTTGAAGTTTGTGTTAACTTTAGCAAATTTTACAGCTGGGAAAATAAACACGAAGCGGAAAACAGTCTCCTTCACTTCAATAAAAATCACAAGAGGATCTCGAAGACGCAGAACGTCAACGAGTTGCCTCTCAAGCATTCCAGTTCGAGGTTTGTTGCTTGCAATGTAATAACATTTAATGTTTCTGATTTATCATGAATATTAACTGGTTATTTAATGAACAAAGTAACGCGGTAAACAGAGTACTGCCTCCGTGGCCTAGTGGTATAGGCCAACGTTTTACAAATGAGAATTCCGCGGAACAGAATTCCGCGGAGAGCATATGAAAAATCGGTCTCGGCTTCATGTCAACGCCATCTAGCGGTGGCTTGGAGAAGTCGTTATTAAGAGGTCGGTTTATTGTCACCGACTCTGCGCCTGATCCCTCTCTGGTCTCGTCGGTTATCTGTCCCATCGGACTATGAAAGTAAAGGAAGAGTGAGTGCACCTGTGTCTTCGTAAACGCTTGTACACTATAATATGTCCTGCGCAGCTGGCTGATTCTTGTCGATCGGCCGCTGTGGCCGGAATCGGTCCGGAGGACATTATTATTATTTAATGAAATATATCAATCAGGTCATCAAGTTTGTAGAAAAATGGGCAAAGTTTGCTGATAATTTATAAACACAAGAAACGATTTTACTCATCAAAGTATGCGCCCAAATTTTCAAGACATTGTTGCCATTTAAGCGGCAGAACATGATAAAAATGCATGCAATCATTTTCATGTATGCACCGTTTTAATCTTGTTTTTGATTGTTGGATCTGAAATAACACTAGCAACCTAATATGATTGGATTGGTTTTAGATCATTTTGATTGAGATTTATGAGATTAATATTGGATGGATCTCCATCCTACGAATTGATTTTAAAGTTTTGCAGTTGTTACCTACTTGAAGTTAAATATATACCAATTCTCGTCGATTAATCACTGTTCTCTTATGTTGCAAGTTTCTCAAGTGCATACCTTGCAGGCTACATCTGACATATCATGTTCTATCCACCGTACTGATGAAATGTGAAATGCAATAAATATGTTGTTTGTGTTGCTAATATCGTTCGTAATTTTCGTTTTGTAAAATATTTTATAAACTTTAGTAGTCTCACTTATTGGTTAAAATAATATTAATGGTGCACGGGTGTAAGTACCACCACATAAAATAGTTTGGTGTTAATTGCCTAACATTTTATTGTTTCCTAACGTTTAGAAAGGCTACAAGATTTTAATATGTTTTATTGTATTTTCCCTTTAATAGCCACCACAGATGTTGCTACCACCTTACTAACAGTTGAGTAATGGCGCATCCCCCTTCGAAAGAAACCCCTCCTCGTAAAAAGAAGGGTAGAATAATAAATATTATAATAATAATATCATAGGACATCTCACACATTGCCATCTGATCCCAAACTAGGCAGAGCGTATACTAT
>DWHQ01000294.1:0-15308 GCA_018247955.1 Eurytides marcellus marcellus | reverse complement strand
TGTCATAGGACATCTCACACATTGCTATCTGATCGCAAACTAGGCAGAGCCTGTACTATGGTAACCAGACAACTGATATAAATACTTTTAAATACATACTTATGTACATAATGAACACCCAGTCATAAAACAAATGCCTTTGCTCATCGCACAAATATTTTGTCCTGGATGGGAATCGAACCCACGACCTTTGGCTTTAGAATCAGGAGCACTGACCACTACACCGACGGGCTGCTTGCTTGCTGCGGTAGTATACAACATAAAAGTATTATTAAAAACTAATAACACTAATATATTATCTGTAGGAACCCCACAGACTCTGCTGACTTACCCAAGTGGAAGCCATACACGCATAAGGAAAAGAACTGCTACATAATTGGCAGAGTATTCGAATGCTCAGAAAACCCGGATGCAGACCACATTGATTTCTGGGAAGACGTTTATGCCAATGCCTTCGAAAGCGATGTCATAAGCAAACGTTGAAGGTTACTTTAAGACTCGATGTTTGTTAAATTTATCTTATTATTTTTTTACGGCGTTTGAAACTGTTGAAGGACCTTACCAATTGCAATTTATTTTTAAGTATTAGAGTGTATAGATTACGTCGTTAATCGTATTTTTTATCAATATTGTATACCGGTTTTTTCATAGAACTTACACATTTACTGCATTGTATATTGTAGAACTTACATATTAGTAAAACATGTAAGATAATGTGCAAAATGTCAGATATCTTGTAAAGAGCATAAATATTTATATGTATGTGAATAACTATGCACAAAATTTTATGTTAGCTACTACAGCAGGCTGTATTTAAGTATTCAATTATGTTTATCTATCTATGTAATGACTAACGGCTAAGGGGTCAAATTGTTAATAACACTAGTTTATGCTTGACAAATTGGATATTAAGTTAGGTAAAACGAACCGAAGAAAATGTTCTCGATTTAAGTCATCAGTGGGGACAAAATCATTTAATCAACAAGGTCTTACAAGAAGTTCGAGATGTCGAAATAAAAGTATCTTTGTGTTTATTATGGGCACTTCAAATATAACCCTTTTTTATAATACTTGATCGATTAATTGCGAATCGGCCACTTAACAGAGCGTTACAATATTTAACAAGTGCACCTTGGCATTCTATGAAAATGTCAAGACATTTCAAAGAATCTATTCTATAATAAAACTGGACATCGTAATAGTGCATGTATGGTTGTAACCTAAAATCTTGTGCCTTTGTGCCAATAAAAATTACACCGAAAATTGCTTTTTTTTAAATTTAAAGAAAATGTATATTTATCTCAATAAGCTACGCCATTCCTGAAATTTCAATAATAAAGAAAATTTATTAGCTTCTATTGAAGAAACATAGTTTTTTTAGATTTAAAAAAAAATTATAATATTTTTTTTAAATCGTTCAAAGGGACGATCGACAGAAACAAGTTGTTTTAAATAGTTTTTTTTTTTTTAAATGTAGGAGTAGGAGGCCAAAGGCTTGCTTTTGGCTTACCTGATAGTAAGCGACCACCGCTGTCCATGAGCAGTGCTGATCGTATTGGTCTGGAAATACCGCTGACATTTTATGCCATTAATTTGGAAGCGGAATTAATGTGGAAGCGAGGTATCTGTTAGTTTTACGCGGCATATAGTGGTGTAGTTGAACATTATTATTACAAATTCCTCTAAATATTCTCTATATTATAAAATACATGAAACAAAGACTAACGAAACGTTTCTGCGTAGGGCCAAATAATTAAATTGATCTAAAAGAATCTGGTCGTCGTCATACGTTGGTGTAGAATGGATTACTCAATAAAAAAAGTTATACCAAACTTGCCCTAATGTAATTTCTTATTATAGTATCCATTTTTCAATTTATTATTTCCGTTGTTAATAAATACTTAAAAACGTAGGATTAAACGAAATAAAATAAAAACATATAGGAATGAATTCTTATAATTATATTTAAACGTCAATCTCTTACAAATATACCAAAGGCTGTGATGGCGCCGCATTTCCAATTAAAAAGATTCATAATCTCTTAAATATATGAATTGATGTTGGTGTTTACTTCTAGGTTGGGAGTAAAATAATATTTAATTCAATTTTATATTAGAATATAAGAGTGACGCATCATTACAAATACAATTAGAAATGATGCAGTATAAACTTGAAGAAAATTCATTAATTTCCATCAGATCTAAACCATTATGCATAAAATTTTAGTAAAAAAAAGTAAAAAGTGATTGGTATAAATGGATATTACTTGTCAACAGAAACCGTGACTTTAATTAAATATCATGGCATGGTTATTATATCATAACCACAGGAATTAAATTTTAATTTAAATGACAAGAAAACAAAAAGATTTTAACATTCAACAACATTATACAAATCATTCTGCTAAACACAACAGTATATTGTATAAATAGTATGTTCCAAAGTGTGATAAAACATTTTTTTGCAAAGATCTATAAAAATACTCTCTGTCGTTCAAATATTACTATAGTTACTTACACTTGTATTGAAAAACATCAAAAAGAATATAAACCAATATCAAGTGCATATGCACCAATACCATATGCATACTTGGACATTTTTTTTTTCAAACTAACACAATAAATCTATGCAAATTATACTTTTAAAAGATATTATCAAATTTTACACCTATGGGGTGTTGTTACATTAACATTATTAATTGGAAGAAGCAACGCCATCGCAGTAGTTTAGATTTAGCTTTCATTGGCCACTAATGTGCAGCTATTATAGGGCTTTAGAAAACAATGCGCCCTTAATGATGATCCAAGTCACCGATCCATATACAGATAATACTATTCCCTCTTTCATTCAGGCTACATCCTCATCTGCCTTCTATCTCTCTCCCTCACAACACATCAGTGTACTGTCGTGTACACATTATTATCAGTTTCTTTAATATACATGTTTTAACATTTTAGACAGCATTATTATTATTATGGATTCGACAGGACATGCGGGGAACTCTGAAAACAAGCTTTATTCAGGTGCATTTAAGGTTGAACGATAATACCCAGTGATCGGCTATTAACAATTACGGGCCACAGCCATTAGTAGCCAATCCTAGCGGTAAGTGGCCGGCAAAAACCGGCAGCGGCCGGCAGATGCCAGCAGCAGCCGGTAGAGGCCAGCAGGGTTTAGCAGAGACCAGCAGTCTAGTAGCGGCCAGATCGCGAGTTACGCGGTGGTTCGCGACGACGTTCGCGGGAGCGTGAGCGGCGACGTCTCTCGCGGGATCGGCTTCGAGAACGACGCCCGCTCTTTCCACGAGAGTACAGGTATCTGGAAAAATTCGCTGGTAGTGAGGAAGAGAGCAAACTGTGCTTCTTCATGTAATGTCAGCGACTTAAACAAGTTGTTGACTATCACTTTCATCATCAGGGTAAACAATAGATCTTTAATGAAATATCAAATTCGAAATTAAATGATAGAATTATATGTTCTGTAGTATGTTACAGTAAATGAACCTTGTATAAAACAAACAATGCTAATTGTATAAAAAATCACAAGCACAAGAAAAATAATGGGTCTATCTAGCTATGTCTTATTTACATGTAAAAACTGTATTTTTATCCCCACAGGTGTTACGAAAAATGTGTAGACCCAGAATTTGTAGTTTGAAATTAGTTTTTATTCATTTATTAATCAAAAGTAAATTTATATAGAATAATTATCTCTCAAACAACTGAGATCTCAAGCGATGGGTGCAGAACTTGCCGAATCAATATATATATACATCATTCTTAAATTAAATTGGATTAGGTTAGATAATATTATCAAGTACAAGAGAATTAAGACCAATACCAATACATGAGGTCAATTAGTTTCAAAATGTGCTTTACCTCCTCAATTCTCTTGAAATAGGCTTGAGGTGCATGAAGTTGCAGAAACCACTTCTTGTGCATTCACCCATCTCGTACTGACGGCAGCAAGCCTCACGAAAATCCGTCACAGGCGACAGCTCAGCATATACAGGCCGTCCACCAAACCAACGGTTGTTCAGGTCATTAACTGCTTTCTCTGCATCCTCTTCTCGACGAAACTGTAATAAAATGATAGTACATTGATTTATAAGCTGTTACTTTGTGAAAATTGGTTTTTATTTGCCAAATTAGGCATGTTTATTGAACGCTTCATTTTTAGTAAAAATGCAATACACCATATGGTCTTTTTTACTATGAAATTAAAAGGCAAGACCAGCACATAGACATCTGACAATAATCAACAAACTTGTTTACTACAGCACAATGCCATTCAGTGTTTAGAACTAACAAGTTCTAAAGTCTATGTGGCTCTGATCTTAACCTACCAGGAGATATAAGATGATATTGATGCAAAAAAGTCCTACTTTATAAGCCTGCCCTGATTACAGTTTTAGTAGTGTTGCTCCCAATTCAATACATACTTCCACAACATATTACTTCATTGCTGTTTTATTTGACTGTGACTTTTTTAGGCTATAATTTTAACCCCTTTTGGGTATAAAATTAAACACATATTAAAAGCTGAATTTGCAAGTTTTTTTAATAAATTATCAACATACCTTAATATATACATTTCCCACCAAATGATCACCCAAGTTATCACACACATTCATTTCTTCAATGACTCCATACTTATCTTCACATTCAACGAAGACGTCTTCAAAGAAATTGTCGTAGTGCTCCTGCATCTCTTCATCGGATACATTTGCCACAACCACTGTAAATGTATGGTAAATAGAATTTTTTGCAAAATATCCTTCAGAAATCATCTTTATGGGAAATTTATTTTTAAAGAAAAATTTATAGAAATTGTACCCATATATATTGCACAGTTGCACACAATGTTTCAAGATCACAAACTTGAGTTTTATTTATTTTAATTTCATAAGATAGTTTATACCATCATTATCACAAAATTATGATATGATTTTTTAGCAATCATTCAATATAAAGAATAAAAATGATAACCTAACATACGCAGTGCAAAGTATTGATTCAAACATTACCATGGTCATGTTATAAATATACTGAACTAGCACAGGGGACAATCTGTTTAGGTACAATATAGCATAATTTAAATAATTTTAATAACTAACAACGTGAGGCAAATCAAACTTACAATGACTGCCATCAGCAGATTTTGCAGAGTTCTGAGGGTTCACATATAAATTTTGTAATAACACTGTTTGAGAAAATGTTGGTTTATTGTGTATGCGGGAGCAACGATCACCATGTCGACATGCTCCTATTTTAAAATAAAAGGAACAGTTTACTCTGAAACCAAAAACATACATTACAATAAAACGTATAGAATATACAAAGGTAAACAATTTAAATACTTACAAAATGAAAGAAAGTTAGAGTACTAAGAATGAAATCAAACAATAATATTTAAGGTCTTTTTAAATTTAAGAAATTGTGTAGAATTCTAATACATAACCTCTTAAATCTATTATGTGTTAATTCTAGTTTTTGTAACAATAAATACTTATACTGGTATCTTAAGACTTAACACTAATATCAAAACTTTATTGTAAAAAGTGAAGTCTACTTACTTGTCCTTTTCTGTACCAAATATAGCGGCTAAATACTCAGCCATTATTTAGTTCTTACAGATTGAAAGGTTGTTTCACTTTTCGCTTTGTAAAAAACAACGATTAAAAATTACGCCCGTAATCAACAACAAACACTGTATCCTATAATATATTTTAATTATTATTGTTGTACATAATATCAGAAGAATTCGTAAAAAAATATCTACAAGCTTCGGTCACTAAAGACATAGAGTTGCCAAACTTGCATTTGACGCCATTTTTAAATTGTGTTATCCAGATTAAAAACAAGTGTGCGCACAGTCACATTAAACCATAAATAAAGAAAAATAATTAATAATTAATTTTTACCCAATCTTTTCATAAAGATCATATAAAGAGAACCATAAATAGTAATTCACGTTCAAAAGGTTTAAGTATATTAAATGTGACTAGTAATTGATACCGGTTTTTAAGTTCTGGGACAAGAAACTTGCCCCGGGCAAGCGCGCTTTCTAACCGCGCTTTCTAAGAATGTTTTCCTAAAATGGATTTTGGGAAAACTTTTTTTAATTAAGTATATACAGTTTTTGTAGTAAATTAATAAACTTTTTTCAAGAACTTCTAATAAAATCCAAATTGCTTAAAGGTGTTGTTAAGTCGATGTTAATACAAAGTGTCTTATTTGTTATTCGATCCAACTATGTCGAACAAAAATAATAAAAAAATGTACTATTACATTTTTTATCGTATCTTTATATTGCAATATAAAGAATATAAATATGTATGCGTTAAACTTATGATATTTTACTTTTTAAATATTATGTAATTGTAATGCTCAAGCCATGGACTTGTATCATATCAATATAGCGCGCCAAATTCGTCGTAATCGCTATGCCTATGTCTATGGTTTTCAAAAAAGTTTGACCAATAATTGATTTACATACATTAAACCAGTGATTTTGAAAGAACGTAAGTGTCGATAAAAAAATTGGATTGCTAATAGTACAACATCGCCATCGGCAATTTTCATAGCCAGTGACAAAAAGATGTCAACACTGAAGAAAATATTATTAAACTCTCTAAAATTATGCTCACATAATTATTTTGTTTAATTTGGTGAACCTCAGCAGTCTGAATTCAAAAGTCAGTTAAAAAATTATATAATGGAAGTCCACACAATGTCCTGGATCTACCACTTGAGCGTTTTAAAACTAAAGTATGGCATAAATCTTATTATACTGTTCAAGAGCTTTTTGTCGACCAAAATGCATGGAATTTAGTTGATTGACTCGTATGTGAGATAGCTATTATTGTATTAAGATTTTTATTTAATGTAATGTAATTGTAACGGTATTTAAAAAAAAAAACAACTGTTGACTTTCTCGCCGGCTTTTCTCAGCAGAGCTTCATTCCGAGCCGATGGTAGATACTAGAGATGTAAAATAACGATTCATAAGTGCTTGTCTTGTCTTTTTCAATAAATCAGTGTTAATTATGCAGTGGTTTGTCGGATAGCGTCGTTATTGTCCGGATAATGATAGTTGCTATTCATTCCAATGCTAACAAGGATCCTTCCACACTTTACAAAATTCGCAACCAACTTGACTAACATAATATAATAAATTGAAATAGCAAACGAACGCGAATAAGCGATTGTTCTCGAGCTACGGTACGGAAAACGAACGTCGCTCTCTCGTCGTTACGTACGACACAGATAAAATTATAAGAAGATCTCTATAACATCTCAGTTTTGTTTGCATCTTGTTCATTCTTAAAATAATCATACCACTTGTATTTAGAATAATTGAAAATTAAATTAGTGAGAACTTTTATAAACAAATACACATATCAAATAAAAGCATGAAAAAATTACTTAGTTCTTATTGTGTTAAAAAGTCCGTGGAATATTTTTATATTTTTAATAATTTAACCATGAATGAAATAATTCGGTGTTAAAAAAAATCCACGTTATATTTGTAAATTTTGAACATAACGGAATAGAACTATCCAATTTTGATTTGACATTTAAATTTTTTTTCATATAGCAATGCTACTACGTAAAAATGTTACTATTGGTACGGGCTTCGAGCCTATTTTCAGACAGGTTTTTGGTGGTGCTGTGGTACGGTGATGTTGGATTTGGATGGGTGACTGACTGTGTGTGACTGAACAGATAGCGGATTGAACGTTACTTTAATCGAATGGTCTTTATAGTGGCGTTTTAACCATAACGCTGTGAAATAGTCTTTGTCAACCATGTGCATGTTACTTTTTTAAATCACTAAGATTGTAGTGTTTATTAAACAGTTCAGTTTTAGAGAATATTTGTGCACCTACTTTAATTAGCCGAATGAATGTTGATTAACTTGTATTAACTTAATCGAAATTAATGTGGGAAAAAATATACTTAAAAGGAGAGTACTTAAATTTTGAATGGAAGAAAGCGGGTGTCAAATTTGACCATGTCTTATAATTCATCACTTGATGACTTCTGTGGATCTAAATTTTGGGTAAGTAGGTCTTTGACCCTGACATGTCTAACTACTACTTATTATAATAAGTGCGTAAGCTCCGAGACTAAAAAAGTTACGAGTGGGGTTATAGTGAGGTCGGCGTTTTCTACAATGTTGTATATATTAAGATCATTAAAATTTATATGAAAATGTGCTTAACATATCAATAAACAAGTTCGGTAAACGGTTATTTATTGGTAATTGTTATTATTATGAAATAACCACTGCATTTAAGAAAAGTATCATATTACTTTTTTAAATCATGTTTATGATAATATTTTTTTATATTTTTGTGCAAAATAATTATTCCATTCCTAAAATATATTTGTTGTAGAGTTTTTAAATGTCATTTATGAGATTCACATCATCAAAACATGCAACCTTGACATTTTCTATCTACTCAACAACTTGTTTTTATATCAAAGACCTTTTTTATATTAATAGTTAAAGATAAAAACCTATTAAAGATCAACAATTGCATGAAGTAATAAACAATGTTATTTCTTTTAAATGTTTTATTTTTAAGTTACATTGCTTTTATTTTTCAAACATTAGATTTGCTGTTAGTAAATTTTAGGGCAACAAAAGTAGTATATTACATATGAATCCTATTTGTGTATTAGATTATTTCTGCTAGTTTAGTAATTCTCAAGTTAAACTTTCTTTGCTTAGCTTTTTACTATTTCACCCAAATCTAAAATACTTATGTAGCCTAAAAAGAATCTAAATTGTTTTACTTGAGTAATATTTTTTTATTAATTAATATTATTCGTTTTACATAAATTTGTTTTTTATAAACAAGTGTACAATTTTGCAATGTGTTAAAAATAACTAAACCAAAAAAGTTATTATAGCATTTGTATATTTCATGAAAATATTTATTTTTTAGGATAGCAATCTAACTTGGTATACCGATAATCCAGAACTCACACCATGCTTCGAAAAAACTGTTCTAGTATGGACACCCTGTATATATCTGTGGGTAGCAGCTCTTCTAGATACCTATTACATTTTAAACAGCAAGGAGAGAAATATACCATGGAACATACTTAATATTAGTAAATTAGTTGTCACATGTCTTCTCATTGTTCTAAAATTTGTGGACTTGGGTGTAACAGTTCACAAATCGTCCAAAGATGAAGATGTATTTAATGCAGATTATTATATCCCCGTCATAAAAATACTCACATTTGTAAGTATCAACAATTGTTATTAGTGATAGTTATAAGTATGAATATGTTAATTATTTATTCTTATGTTTATAACAGATTTATAAATTAATATTTTGGTGTACCACATTGTAATGTTTGTCTATTTTTATTATCAAAAAGTTTCATACCTCTTTAATGTGGATGTGCTAAATTTCATAATAAAACATTAAAAAAAATTATCACTAAAAAAAAATAGTCTATACAAGACTGATTATGTCATTCATATAAGTATCTCTTGGAGAGATGTTTTTTATATCAAGTAGACATAGTAACGGATCTCTTGAATCTTGTTGACCTTGAGACAAGAATTATGAAACATAGATTTGGTCCTCATTTAAATTTACCATAATTGGTTTATACTAAAATTTTACTGATTTAATCAAAGCTTTTATATATTCTGCCCAGCTGCAATTAAAAATAATAAAAAATACATCTCATAAGTTATTGCTTGATTTGATAATGCTATTTATTTACCACTCCTTTAGTAATTTGTAACTATATCTTACAAGTTTTAGTAATTTATTTATAATATAAAATGTCATATGATTTTGCAGTCATAATTGTGATTTAAGATCAAATGTGTATTATTGTTATATTTCTAATCAGACCATATTAACCATAACTTTCTTCATCAAGAAGGAAATAAAATCTAAGAATAATTGCACAAATCTGACTCAAAAATATTTATGATTATTGTAAAACCTGGACATATAAACAATACATTTAATTTTATGCATATCATATTTTTGGCCTACCGAGTATAAGGGGAATTAACTATGTTTTGTACTCCCAAAGTCGTCACTATTACCAAAATCTTTCAAACTAATAATATTTACCTTTCCAGGGATTATCAGCTACATTGTTATACTATAATAGGAAGTTTGGTATGAGAGCATCCGGGGTTTTGTTCTTTTTCTGGCTACTATTAATTCTGGCTGGTTTACCTCAGCTAAGGTCCGAAGTGATAGCACATTATAAGCTGGCCGACGATGAAAATGTCCAGTACAACTTTGTCAGTTACATGATCTACTACCCAATGATTCTGTTGATGTTCATATTAAACTGTTTCGCCGATTTGCCTCCGAAGGACACGCCTTACAAGTATGAAAAGGTAATTACCCTTGTGACGTAATAGTATTCATGGGCGTAACTCGGTTGTGAAGTAAAAAAAATAGACACAGAAGATTTTATTTATCATAAAAATTTATCCACATATATTGTTTTGTTTACCATTCGCTGTTACCTTACTTACTTCAGGTTGTTTTGATGTTTTGAATTTTTTTTTAATAAATCAATATATTTTTTCTGTTCATATAGTTCTTTTTCTAATGCTTATATTGTATAAGCCATGCTTACGATGACACTTTTAGCCGAAAAATTTAGCTTTGGCCCAGACAGGTATCGCTTTTAATTAACTATTTTTGAGAAATATCTGTCCAAGTGGTGGTACAGGTACCAATGCATTTGTTGATTTGCAATAAAAATTTTCAAGGTTTGATTTATACCGCTTATAACTGTGTGAAGAAACATCTTGAGACAACCTGCATAACTTTTTAAGAGATAAAGTAACAAGCAAGGTGCCACACAGAACTTCCTTGGCCCTACAGCGCCCTCATCGCCTAGACTTAAGATGTTATACCTCTAAGACCAGTAATTACGCTGGCGACATTGCCCTTCAAACTGGACCAGTAGTGCTTTCACATTACTGCTTGTCGATATCAGTTCACTCATCTGCACTGAGGCCGCATGTCGGACTAGAATCCTATATCCTCTATACAGAGCAGGCATCTCTTATGTAGACTGACGTTGATGCTTTCAGCCTATGCGGCTGTATAAAGCAAAATTCGTGGAAAAGCTAGTTTCCACGAATTGAATAGACCCCACGTCCTGCGTGGTCATTATTAATTTTAATGTAATTTAAAATTGAGGGATTGTCGGCTACGGACAGTCGGCATACTCTATTAGTTAAATGTGCGATGCCTCCGAGTGCGGTTGCTTGACACATATTCTGTTGTTAGAATCAATGCCCCGAGAGCGCGGCCGGTTTCCCGAGCCGCCTTACCTTCAGTTGGTTCGATCCCCTGGCTTTGACCGGGTACCGGCGTAGTTTGACGGAGGCCGATTTATGGGCACTCAACCCCCCGGACTCGTCCAAGGAAGTCGTGCCCAGATTCGACAAATTCTGGGGTAGGACACTTCAGAAAAGGGAAATGTATGTATTATATCATTCATTCGAGTAAATAAATATTACATGTTGATTAAAAAAAATTCTATATACAGGGGTATAGAATTTTTTTATATATACAGGGGTCATCCTGTATATAGAATTTTTTTATACCTAATTTTTAATAAAATGAGAACATTTCAATATCGTCAAATTTCAACAATGTTTATGAATTTACTGTTGTTGGACAAAAACCTTAAAATACAATCAAAGGAAGAAAATGTAATGAATGCGTGTTGTATGTTTTTATTATGGAATTAGTGACGATACGGACGAGTTTGTTGCTTGAAGTAGCGACAAGCTCGAACATGGACAGTGCCACTTGGTGTTTGACTTTGCACTTCGCAGGTTATCCAAAGGTATAAGACAGTGTATCTCTAAGGGCAGTAATTAATAAATACAGCGTTCAAAATGAAGTTGATGCTCAGCTGAATAATTATACCTTTGTAAACAGACAGATGTAAACAATGACATTTTGAAAAGAGCGACTGTTGAGTTTCTTGCCAGTTCTTCTCATCAGGAAACTGCTTTCCGAACTGGTGGTAGATTCAGACAAATTGACTGACTTACCAATTTTGACGTTTCAAAAGAACTTTATAAAAAGTCTATTTGAATAAACTATTTTGAGTTTAAGTTTGAGCGTGTGCACATTTTTGCTTGGCGAAAAAACAACTGTGATATTTCCTTATGCGGACTTTGCAAGCGTTCTATAATTTGATAAAAAGAACGTTTTATATTAAAGCAGAAGGAATTATTGCCGGTAGCATAGTTTTATTCACGACACACAATATTTCGACAATAACCAAACTACGGTCAAAACTAGTTTGTTATAAAAAATAAGTTGATGATGCCGATCGCCGACTGCTATAAATTGTGCATATACGTAAAAACTCTGGTTGTAAAGTGTAAATTTTGAACATTTAAGAAGCAATTGTTTTATGAAATGATATGAAAAATGGTGAAGGAGTCGATTTTGCCCAGACTAAATACAAAAATAGCTATAAAAGTTAGTGTGGACTGCGTTCAATTGCGCAGCTGAGATCGATTTACGTTTTCTAACAAATATTGCCCTCCAACAGTGCAAATGGTACAAAAGCTACTTACAGCAAGACCTCCGCTAGTGTGAATTTCAAGCCAGAAAGTGAGAAAAAACCGGCGTCTATCCTCCCAGCGCTGTGTCTGGCGTTCGGTGGGCAGTTCTTGTTCGGTGCGGTGCTCAAACTCTTCAACGACACCATGATCTTCATTTCCCCGAAGCTGCTGAAGTGAGTTGACGTAAAGATTCTTAATTCGCGTCTTGACTGTTTCGATGGATATTGTTTTGGCTTTCACTCTCTTGACTATCAAAATACAAACTAGGACAGAATACATTATCCTTGTAGCACCTTTTTATTAATTAGAATTTTGATGCGATTTTTTAGTATACGTACACCGCTTAGGTGCTCTGAGAGACCTTAAGAAGTGTCCCGGTTTACATTGGTCAAATAAAAAAAAAAATAGTTTTGTGTTTTGGCACACACTCACTGGTTGCTACTGAAAAATATATTCATTAATCATGACCACAGCTTTTCTTGCTGTTTCTTTTTCCGCATGTGCAAAGTTAGTGCCACCGGTGATTTGACATTCAATAAGAGCTTATTACAAGCCTTATTTTATAATATTTACGAAATACCTTTTTTTTTTTAAATAAAATTAAATCCAAGCCTGTTAAATGGTAACGTATTAATAAGGGCTGTCAAAGAGAAACATAACTCAATTATTTTATTATTATTTTAATTTGTAACATTTTCATTTTCCAATTGTATATCATACGATATGTATACCGTTTCCTGGCTTAAGCCACTTTATTGATTAAAATATAAAAAGTTGAAAACGATTTTAGTTCACAAATTTGTAATGTAACTTTTCTGAATACTTTAGAAATCACGTTGTTTGCAAATGTAGCAGAAATTATGATGAGACATCCCTTTTCTTCTTACCTTGAATATTAATCATGTTGATGTACCTAAAATACAATGTTAGGTATCAATAATATGTATTTTTAGCTTCGAATATTTCAATTGCTAGTCCATTTTTAGTTTCATAAGATAATTAAGGCCAGATCTTCATAAAGTAAGTATGATGATGCGATAAACACAATGGCATAATTTACAATTGGGTATTTATGTCAGACCGTAGTAGATTCATTTACGTCAAAAAGTGATTGTAAATCAATCCAATTTTGAATAAAGAATTTTGACTTTGACTTTGACCCGTTAGATTTTTTTAAACGAATTTGGTGTTTAGGGGACCGTGTGATTACGATCGATATCGAGAATGATGTTCGAATTGTGTTGAGTAGAACAAGACTTCAGGTTCCCTCTTAAACATCGTATTCTTAACCGTGGGTTTACACTGACAAAAAATTTCACAAAAATACATGTTTAAATCCATATTTTGTGACAGTATACAAATGATATGACATGTTTCCTAGATGTTTCGTGTGATTCATGCGATGTGTTTCGAAACTCTCTTGTGTTGGATGTCTTTGATGCGAACCTAAAAAATCTTTACTAATGTTCTTTGACGGCCAACACAACTGTAACCATAACTTCCATTATGAAACGCTGCGTAGTCTATTGCAAAATGATCAGGTGAACTGGCCTCTCCAAAGTCGACTCGGTACTATGACATCGGCCCTTTTCGACTGTCTCCACCCGTACAAAACACCGCCTCGTCATTCCTACTAGCGTAGCGATCACATTCCTAGATAAAGGTTTTCGACATCGCATCGCGTACGCGGCCGACCATGAATTAATATGCAAAATACTTGTTTTAGGCTCCTAATAGCGTTCGTTAAGGGCAAAGAACCGGTATGGAAGGGCTACGTGTATGCCGTTGCGCTCTTGGTCTGCGCAACGGTTCAGACGATGCTGCTCGCCCACTACTTCACCAGAATGTACTTTGTGGGCATGAGGATCAGGACCGCCCTCACGAGCGCCATCTACAGGAAGTCACTGCGAATGTCCAACGCGGCCAGAAAGGAGTCCACCGTCGGGGAAATCGTGAACTTGATGTCGGTCGACGCCCAGAGGTAAGATAAGCTCTATGACAGTACACCCCCTTCCTCTTTCCCCTCTTCTTACCTTCCCCTTCCTTCCACTCTTCCTCTCCTCCCCTTCCTCCTTCTTTCAAAAACTCCCCTCCTAAAAGACTGGCAACGCATTTGCAATTTCTCTAATGTCGTAAATGTCCCTGGGCGGCGGTTATGACTTACCATGAGGTGAGCCAGTTGCTCGTTTGTCAGTCAAAAAAAAACATATAATCCTTTAAGCGTCGCCGACCTGTGAGCAAATATCGCTATGTATTCACTTATTAAATTGAAGAACACCACATAAGGTATGTATGAAAATGTATGGATATAGATGATGAAAATAATAATAATAACGTTTTGATCATCCCGATATATAACACAAAAACATATTAGAATATCACATTGAAATCATATAACAATAAACAAGAAATAAATCGGTTATGTTAAAAAAATTGAGAAATTTAGATTTTGATGATGATGGCAACGGAAACCTGAGTCAACAGGGGTGCAGATACCCCACACACCATAATGCTGACCGCTCCAAGGCAGTGGCCAGCGCTGGTATTCTGCAAAAACCAATTCAAGTATAACGCTAGCTAGCTTTGACCAGTGAGTGAAATGTAAAGCTTATTATTATAATGAAAGTTTTTATGGAGTAGGAGGCAAACGAGCAAGCGGCTCACCTGATGGTAAACGATCACCGCCGCCCATGGACATTTGCAAAATTACAGAA
>DWHQ01000293.1:0-15313 GCA_018247955.1 Eurytides marcellus marcellus | reverse complement strand
GGTTATCACTTACCATCAGGTGACCCGCTTGCTCGTTTGTCATTCTACTCCATAAAAAAAAAAAAGCTGCACTCGCAAACCTCTCATTATGTGCAAGAATATAAGGATACTAGGAATCACGACGTTCGTTGTAATTTCTAGAAGTATTACAATTTTAAGAGACAGTGTCATCACAACTGCTATTAATTTTACAGCATACATGTTCTCCCCAAATATTGTAATATAAATAGTCTGAACAGCTGTTATATTCGAAACAATTCCGTGTGCGATTGTGGGTTTACTTTATACCATTTAGTCTCACTGCTAATATTGTAGTTTTAATTTAAAATCTAATTGACTAAGTTATATTTTTAATAAATTTTTATATCTTATGTTTTTCAATGTGTGGTGGTGGAAAATAGGTGGCGTGAATAACACCATGTTTAACGTTTTCCCTTTTAAATAAAAATAATTGCTATTGTTAAACCTAACAAGATTCTAATAATGCACACACTGCACGAACAGACTGACCTTGACATTGGCCAATTTGGTCAACATTTGAAACACACGGTGAAGTGATCTTCAGAAGTCAGGTCACAATAAAGTCGTGGTTAATCCGATTAGGTGACGGTGACATCACACGCCAAATAAGTCGTGTGGAATTATAATGTACATTTATATAAACAGTTTGCACGTTGCTTTAACAATTTTTTTTTATTGCACGTTAAGTGCAAGGAAATATAATAAAAAGAAAATAATGAATCGGAAATATTACATTACTTCGATTATATTTTGAATTTACAACTAAAACACAACAAGTTACAAGTTCAAAATCATGTAAGGCAAATGCACAATGTTTTAAAATGGATTTCTCAATAGTTCTCTTGTTGTAAGAACATTCCTGAAGTAGAGTTTGGAGAATTCTTTTTTTAATGTAAAATACGTCATTTCTTATCTGTCTAACTTCTTTTTAGCTGCTTCTGAATCCCTGCTAATTTCCTCGTTCTTGGTTACATATTTGTTACTCTTTTGTAGATATTCTAACGCCAACCAGTATACAAGAATTACTGTGTGTTAGTGTAAGGGTAAACGGAGATCAACTCTCTCCAAATTTGATAATTTTTTTTTTGATAGTCCATAAACAACAGCCTCTATTAGATAGCATTGTGTGACATGCCGATTACACTAAAAACAGTTTTTATTATAAAAATTATACACACTACAGCACTCAACTTATTAAGTTGTCGTATTACACATATTAGATAACAAGCGAATCTTGTTCTCAACTTAGTCAAGGGCTTTTTATGAAATTTAGCGAAAGTATGTCATAAGTTACACTTGCCTCTAAAAGCACTGTGCCACTTTGATTAAGTTTCAAATAAAAATATGCAGGTATGAAATCTGCCTGGACTGCGCTGTGCTATTCACCCAGAGTATATGTTGTACATCCATGCCTAGCACTTTCTCCGGAAGCATTACCTTATAAACCGGAACACTGTCAATATTTTTGGAACATTACTTATTCGCTAGAACAACTTGTAATGGTGTGATGCTTATAGACCCTGTAAAAGTCCTACTAAGACCTACATGAAGTGAGCATTTTACTCATCATTTCATTTCGAAACGGTGGTAGAGCCACACAGCAGCTTTCGCTGCTGCTGAATGGGGCGGCTCAAACCGGATAAGTATCATGACCCCACAGAACTACTCGTATTTGTGCTTTGACGTTTCGTCTGGTGAGTGAGGTGGCCGGTGGCCCCACCTTCCCTCTTCCTTTATTTTCCAGCCTCTGCCTTCCTTTTCTTGCCTCCTTCTCCCCTTTCCTCCTCCTCCTCTTTCTCTTCCAAAAAATCCTAACATAAAGGCGTACAACGCATTTGCAATACGTTTGATATTGTAAATGCCCATGGAGGGCAGCGGTTATTGCTTTCCATCAGGTGAACCACTTGGTTGTTTGCTCACCTACTCCATAAAAAAAAATCTTTCTATTGAATTACGCAATGTCTTTGTTGTTTTTTTTTTATTTATGTTAGAAATTTGTGAAAAAACTCTCGTTTATAAGCTTTTTGGCTCATCCTACGTAGGTTTATATTGGCAACACAATTTTTCATCCGGTACAGTTATTGCGGGCTGTTTGCTGTAATGGCCGCCGTTAATTTGCCTGACCTATCCCTGTTTCGGCTGAAATGGTGTCTAGTCGTAAGTGCCAATTAGTGTTTCTAGAACATTCACGGTTAGATGATTTAATAAATGTCCATGATATCGGAACCAACATAGTAGTTGATGTTCAAACATATTGTTTACAAGAATCTCGTTTCGTAATTTGACATACAAACTGGTTGCTTCTGATTCTATAAGCTGAGGAATTCGATCTTTGTAGACCCGAAGATACAAGAATGTCTATGCATGACCCTCTCGATTAGTCGATCGTTACATCAAAGCAAACTTACGGTCGCCTAGAAGTTGAAACTCAATAAATATTATAAATATTTTCATTAAAAAAAAATCTAATATCTCTTTAATCATAGCTTAATTTTGTTTCGATTGTATTAATGATTTCAAAATGATTTATGGTGTAAATGTTAACAAGTAGTGTGTTCATAATATAATTTCATGTAATTGTAATTAAAACAATTTGAATTTTTTAGTTTATTGCACCGCACCATGCGAGCCATAAGAAAAGGAATACATAAAGTTTTCTCTTCATAAAATGAAACTATTACCACGAAATTATCGTGTTTAATCTTAATTTGAATTCCCGGCGTTTCCAATTACACAGATTAATTAAGGGACTCACAGGTCAAGGAGATGATCGGAGCCCGTCAGTACCGTGCCCATGGATTTTTTAAAGTACTAGAAACATGACAACCATTCGTTTTAATTCAATGCGAATAAAATCCTAAAATTAATATATCTCATCATTTTGATGAATTTATTTTTCTTAAAAACGCTCTCATCTGTACGCAAGTCGTCATAAATTAAGCTATACGGTGATGCGTGATAAATTTCTCATACTATCATTTGCCACTGACTCGATGTCGTAAAATCGATATGTGCACTTATTTTTGTTGCAGACTACCCTAGGCTAACAATACTCACCCTTCACTATACCAATAAGCTTTTTTTTTATTTGTGACCGCGCCTATTTCAGTGCCTGAGTTTTATAACGTTTTATTTACGTACCCATATCGTATAAGAAATCGATCGGTAGCTATTCTATCAAATTCTACACGATTAATTATGTATAAACGTGTACTAAGTGAGGTATAAGGCACAGTAATACGTTAATGTGTGGTTTACACATAGCACCTTAGATTAGTATATAAATTAAGAAAACTTCCATTTATTAATACGAGCAGTTTCTATACAGGTCTCCTGGTCTTGCGACAAACGGTCTGCTCTATTATAAAGGAAATGTATAAATCGGTATTCTCGTTATTTCTACAAGAACCCCCTAACATTCTTTTACTTCGTTTAAAAAAATAATTCTCTCTATATTTAAAGAATCGACGTGCATTCTTTAATGTATCCTATTATAATTTAATTTTACTTAACGTATTATATCTCATATGCTTGGAGGCATGCGTGGAACGAATTCCAGTTTGGCCACAGACTTCGCCTTTGGGAATCGAGGCGTAAAATTTTGGCAAATTTGCACCGTCGCATTGATAAAACAACATTCCACTGTAAACGTTCACCGAACCGAGATTACGTTGCGAGAAAATAATGAGAAAAGAAATATCTGCTTCAATTTTATTATTCTGGTTCCGCCGGTGGGACGGACAATATTTTGCTGAAGTCACATCATACCAAAATCAGACATGTTTTTCAGATGACAAACTTTAAAACGGTTTTATTTATCTTAATTAATTGGGAATCAGTTTTGATAATCCTTTGTTGTTGTCAGATTGGCCCCGAAGAATTGTAGGAAAGATTTCATGATGATGCTGTGGCCTGGAAGTAAACTCTTCGTCTCCTAAATAAATATGCATTAATGATTTATTCTACATATAGGAATACTACACATTATAAATTGAAAGAATTAAACCGATTTTATCTAAAGCACTACTTATTCCAATATTATTTTTTTCCTGCAGGCATGGCATGGCATCTTACATGTATACTACAAAATTAAATATAAGACATATATTTGTAATCAAAATATATGTTTAGTGTAATATATAAATATATGATTCGATAAATCTGTATGAACGATTAAGGAGATAGATAATAATTAAAAGAAAATAGTGTTTCAGCATCTCTAATTTTATAACGTTACGAATTTATATACTTTATTGTATGTGGACGAAGCTAAGTCACGAGACAAGCAGGAGTGTAAGCATGGCTATGTTTCAGTTTGAAAGGCAATATTCATAGCATAATTAAACGCATAAATAAATCTTATATCGCTAAGTGATAAGTGCAGCGCATAGTCAAGTAGCTTTCATATATAGCACTGTTGTACTATATATTAGACTTGTTCACTATAACACTATTTTAAAGATAATAGCAATAACAACTAAATTACCATCATTAATAAATCCATTAAAATCATAAAGAAAAAATATCTCTTTTTGCTTCGTATATTAATTACCAACTCGCGACTTATTTTAATAACAATCAAATCACTGCGCATTGTTACAATAACACAATATCAATTCGATGGTTTTCCGCCTGCCAACCGACATTATCAGTGTGGTCATGTGGCTATTAATTGCAAAGAGCATCATAGGAAACCACTCGTGTGGAAATTATACGCACCCAGTATGTTTTAATGATATTATAAAAATTGCGGTTTTGTTCGATAACATAAACCCTTTTTTTAAGTAACGTTTTTAACGGCTTTACTGGAAGAAAATGTCCAAAGTAAATTTGTAATTCCTATTTTTAATGTTGCAATAAAATTAAAATAAACAACAATACGAGCTATTTAAAAAGCTTTTAAAATTATTCCATAACAGTACTTAAAATCTGCTAATGCGATAAGCTGTACAGTCGTCTTGAAAAATTTATTTGTTAGCTTAGTGACAAAATTATTGTTCTTAAAATAAACGTAGCAGAGTCACGTATACAATTTATTATACGATAGCGGACATGCCATAAGATCAAGAATTTAAGTTTTTATTTATATGATTCTTTTTTTGTCACTAGGTTTTTGCAACATTGCGTTATTTGAAGGTTTTTTTATCCCAAAAAGTAGCCAATATCGCTCTCACTCTCTTAAACTATTTAATGTATTTCAAAATCAAGGTACTTTTCATTTTATTTTATTACTCGATACAAAAGTTATTATTCCCAGTTGCACAAACTATTACTGCAAAAACACCGACTTTCCATTGGTCCAATGTATGCGCGAAAGAACGGTAAGCACTTCGCGTTTTAGGGATCTAAAGAAAAATCTGTATACAACGATGATTGTATACTCCCTTTTTTGTATACTCCCGATTGTAAACACCACATACTGATGGTGTTAGTATACTGGTTTTAGAGATAAAGGTAATAAATAAGGGATTATAATATTATAATGTGATTTTCATACACCACATAAAACCTATATATAGTTGTTATTATAGCTGCATAAAGCTTATTATACTGTTGAGGAGTTTCTGGTAGATCAAAATGCGTGGAACTTAATTGATTGACTCGTATATAGGACAGCTATTAAATTGTATTAAGGCTTAACATACTGTAATGGTATTTTAAAAGAGCAACTATTGAGTTTCTCGCCGGCTCCTCTCAACAGTAATGCATTTCGAGCTGGTAGCAACTTTCTCACGAATAAAATGTAAAAATGACGATTCAAAAGCGCTTGTAAAGGCCTATTTGAATAAATTTATTTTAACTTGATTGATTTGATTTGAACCTCTATTTTATTATTATTTTTGTTATAATTAACAACCAAGGAGTATTTTTTTTAGTTAATTAGTATAAAGTGTGTACTATGTAACAGTCACGAGGAGTACTGCCAACGACTATTGTGCCTTTTTGCTGTCTATTATTTGCTGCATGTATATTAAATAAAGAAATTTTCCGGTTCACACGACTGTACTTACATAAGGCCAGTGGTAATTGGTCGATGTTAATTTGTTTACCGTTTATACTAATCGCGTTGTTTGGTTGTTGGAACACATATCGTATTTTGAATGTTCTTTAACAAAAGACGACAGTGAGTTATGACCAAACCAAATGTATTATGTAGATAATAATACACAAGGAGTCTATAATTAGGGTCGGTAATTAATATTTTTGTTGTGCATGTGACGTTTGCTAATTTATCACCGCGATTATTGTTTAGGTATGGTGCCAAACGATGTCATATGAATAGTATTAACCATTTAAATTAATAAACAATTTGTGAATTATAATGCTAACTTTTGTTGTATTTGAAACTAAGCAGATATTGTTCTTCTATATTATACTGCGGCCTACAATATCTCAATAATGTATTTTCTTATTACAAAGAAGAGTTAAGAAGAGTATTTTAAGAATTTATGATCTTAATCCGTAAAAATCAATCTTGCATTGGGTGCAAACATATTTACAATAAGTTACCTTTGCAGGTATACTATTCTTGCCATGATTTTAAAATATTAGTGAACATTTGGCAGCATTCAATCCAATGATCACTTACAGCATGGCAGCCAAGCCAAGCATCTGCTGGCTTTTTAGATATCTTTTTAGACGCCTAGTTAAAATACTTAACACTATTTAGACTCTTTTGGCTGAGTATTCCTGAGGACAGACCATACCATACCTAGGTATTCTATTGCCAAGTAATAATACTGCTGTAGATACAGCTTTCTAGGCATAGAGCTATGCCGCCTTATATATCCGAGTAAGAAATGCAGTGTAGAGCCAAGCAGTTATGTGTGGTTATAACCATGCATTTCGCAATTTCCGCGATCGCTTACTTTTATAAAAGAAAAGGGATTGCATTAGTATTGAAATTCTTTTTACAAACTCACTCGTCTAAATCACGTCTTCCACTTTGCCCATCAACAGACGCTGCGTTTTTCTAAATAGCATCATTACACGTAATGGCGACGTCCGTTTCAATGCATATGCAATTATCCGTTCGGATAATTGTCTTAAACGATATGGTCTCTCACTGTGATTGTTGAGAATTGTTGCAATCATCGGAATCGACATTAACTATCGATGTAAATGTATAATGGATAAAAATTACGCCATTAATATAATTTCACTTTAATCCATGAGTTCACTTTTGTTCAATTTGTCTTTTAATTTCAAAACTATTATAATATCGATTCCTAATCAGGACGAAATATTTGTACGATGAGCGGAAGTATTTGTTTTGTGTCTGGGTGTTAAATATAGGTATGCATTAAATATATTAAAGTACGTAACTACTTGCCTGGTTGCCATAGTTCAGGCTCGGCCTAGTTTTGGATCAGATGGTCGTGTGTGAAATATTCTTTCGCTGAGTCCGCCCGGGGAAGTACCACTGCATTCTTCCGCCAAGCAGTTGTGTAAATTAGCATTACAATGTTCTCTGTTCGGGAATCTTGCCAGGGTAATTGCTTGACATAGAGATAGAAAATCATACATCTGTATGGCAAATGCAGCACTGGGCGAAGCAGGTTAGTGTAGCAGGTGACGCGCGACGTACTCGTCTCTACCGATATCCAGTAATTAAGATGGAAAATCGTGGTCCAAATTGAAACGATGTCTAGTAATGTTTACACATAGCTGATTATCCTTCGAATGATAATGGTATGGCATCGCCCAAAACTAAGTTTGCAAAGGAGTCTTGCTGGTTACAAAAAAAACATAGTGATACTTTGTCAACTCCTTGGATCGATTTAAAAACACCGACTGCACAGAGACACATAGTTTGCTTTGACGTCAAAGTAGCAAAGATTAAAAATAGAGTTGTTAAAAAAGCGAGTTTACGCTTTGCATTTATTTTGTCCGCATCCGTTTAAATGCGTGCTTCATTATCGTCTTATCACTAAAGCGAATTTTATTTTGTTCTGTTTTAATATAGAGATTATATATACGCCACAATGCATTCAAAACGAGTTACGTTTTGAATGCATTGTGGCATGCATATATCTCTAAACCGTATGAAACGTACCGAGACTTGCAAACCCATCGCCATCGAATGTGGTATTTAAATATAATAATGTAACATATAATATTAAGGAGCAATTTAAAATGTATTAATATAGTACTTTAATTGTGAACGAACACATTTAAAATGATGTCATTTATCATTTCTACGAATAATGAAAGATATGTATATAAGTTTCTTGTTTATCAATGTTTATTGTCACAAAAAAATAACCTCTATATATTTCTTTTTGCTGAAATTCTCAAATTAATAATAGATTTTAAAGAAACAACTGTATATATAAATAACATTAGTAATTTATAAATTTTATTTCCGACGAATCGAAATGCCCTAGGTATTTAATATTAAGGGTTCATTGAGAATTTTTTTGTAATAATTTATTACTTAAACCTTATTAATTTTACTGTGTTTACGATGAATAATAATACTTTTAAGTTCTCAAGTGAATTGTAAATAACGCTTTTGAGAATAAATCTCTTACCAGAAGTTATCATATTTTTATTCCGCTTATCGCGCGCAGCTCTAATCGTTGATATTTATCCCATGAGTTTAAAATAAGCTCAATTTTTCCACTGCTCATGAATTACCACGCCTTATGACAATTTGGCAACGCCATCCGAATTTCGACGTCGCGTGCCGTTTGTGTGCCAACACATTCAAAGTGGCAACGATTCGTGGACTATGACGATATTCGCATTCAACACAATGTAGCGCCGGGTTGCTTTTGGGAGCGTGCAAATAGTTATGCACTCCGCGTACCATAACTTCGGCACACAAACTACTACCGGGCCGATTCAAATGAAAAACTTTCCCCTCGTAATTTGATAATGAGATATTTGAAAATTGCAATTAGGCCGATGGTTTCATGCTATTAGTATTGACTGTTTTAAAAGCCTCCATGGTCTAGTGGCCCGAGCTTTACAAATAGGTCATGAAGACGAATCTTGCGGGAGACAATCATTTTGTGTTGCCATCTCTTAGCTAGCATTACGGGCTAATTATCTAGTTGCCTGATAAGTAAAATGATTTGGCGTCGGGTAAGTACGTAAATAGTAGGTCCCAGCGTGACTTGGCGACGACACAATTAATATACAAGCACTACTTTGTTCCGGCTTAAAGAGCTATATTTCTAGCGAAAACTAGGCATTGAGATATATCTTAAAGTTTTTGGTGATGAGTACAGTGTAAAACCAAAGCACTGTTTTCATCAGAGGTCGTGTCACCGCAGCAGCGGACATTTCGTACAGCAGAAGCTGTTATAAAAATATTGTTGTTTAATTACGTAGTAGAGAAGCCTATCATATGTGTAAATTCTACTGTGTGTCTCTTTTATTATGTGAGAAGTGTCCAACGTGCGATTCTGTTCGCCTGATATTTAATGCGCCTGTGTTAAAGATTACAGCACTTTAATAAAAGCCATAGATAATGTCCTTCTCCCAATAAATAGGTCATATTTTCTCCAAGTCTCCTTTATAAAGGCTCGATAACCAAGGCAACAGAAACATGATACAGATAGACACGATAACAATATGTTATTAGTAAAGTCACCGTCGATGGCATTGAAGGTAATAACTATTCAGATGTAACGCCACTAACGACACCACAAATACGTCAAATGTGTTGTGTATTAAAAGAGTTTATAAATGCCTCTTTTTATGTTATTTAGTAACAAAATTACATCTCTTCGATTTTTGATTCCTCTTCGATCGTTTGGGAGTAAAATCCATCTCTTTTGTATATCTTTATATTTTCTTTTAAAGCCATTAAATTGCATAAAATGTGTAAATTGAATAATATATTGAATAATATATTTTGCTTACGCTGCGCTGACGTTATGGGAACTGTAAATATTTTTCGCGAGAGAGTATTTATAGGGCCTGGAGAGTTTTAGTAAATGACACATCTGCTGCGAATCTTACAGTTTTATATAATTGATAGCTTATTTACAAGGGAACTGTAATTTATGAGAATTTTAAAACAAAAATATTTTATAAAAATATATATATTTTTTTACTAACACATTTTTGTTTTCGCTTTGAAAACAACCCTTAAGACTGCGTGAGGCGAAGTCGCTAGCTGAAACTATTATTATTAATTATCTACGTTATTGAATTTATTTCATATAAAAGGATAAGATTTTGGCCATAGCTTAACATATTATATGGATGGTGGTGATTATTTACAATCAGTTTTACGGTGGTAGAACCACGCAGACAATTACAATCATATAGGGAAATGAAAACTTAAATAAGTTACTGGAGAATGGAATGGAGAAAGTACCCGTACCAAATTTAATTTTCTTCAAATATTTTTTTTTAACCGAAGCGTCTTTATTTACAGAAGTGCTCCAGGAATGGGGAAAGCATCGTCTGCCCGCATACATCTACCAGGCGCATTAAGAACCTGAGTGAGACAGAGAGTGAGTGAGAGAGAGAGTTGCAGAGCGGAGAAGATCTGCTTGGTTCCAAAACACCACTGATATGTCTCTGGCCGCCGGCCTTGTGGGTCTGTGACCGGTCGATGTACAGAAATGGACACGTTGCATGTAAGCCACGCGCACAGCAAGGGCTCGAGTCGCAGTCAGTCGCCGTCCACCGCCGAGCTGTCAAGGGACCCGGCGGTCGTCACCGATGACGTCATCCGCTCCAGGGTTCAGTCACCCTCCACCGCGCACCATGTCATTAGCGTAAGTGGTTTTAAATGTTCGGGAGTCGAGTTTTGTATTATCTTCAATTGACGTCTGAAGAACGACAATGCTATTGTACTGATCGATGCTAGTAATGGAATAAATGCTCTGTGTATTAAATACTTACAGGTGCTTTTGGAGATTTTATAAAATTCGGATTTTTCTACTTTATTTGTACGGCGTGACTTGTCATTATACTTAGATAAAGTTGTCATTGTTTTATACGAATAAAACTAAGCGTAAGAATCTACGTGTAATAAAAAATCTGAATTAAGTTAATTAACACTAAATTCGTTTACAATACAAAGGCATAAGTCGTTTGCGTAATCCATGTTTGAAGAAAAGACACGTGTTAACCTTTTATTTAAAAGATTTAAAAATTTTAAGCAAGGTACTGGACCCCTTTTAAAACCAGTGTCAGGATCGTTTTGAAAATAAAATGTTATCTCTTTCGTCGAACACGATGCCCGTTATTTATTTTAGCGCATCAGAATCTGATTATATTTCGTAAGTGAAAATTTCTTTTTGAACTATCAATTCCAAAGACATACAAATGGTATATCCGAATGATTTATCTCTTCTATCGGATAGTAGATAGTTGGCTCCTATCGTGCGCTACAGCTGGATTGTAAATTTAATCTTTATGCACAATGTCTAGACATCTCTCGGGATGGCGCCATAATGTGAAAAAGAGTGAGATAAATAGGATGAATGGGTTATCGATTGCCGCCATACAAAAGTGGTCTCTTCTTAAAATATTTACTATCTGTGCGTCGCATATCACTTGCGCTTAGCTTTTACTACTTTTAAGTTATTGAGAGAACATCATTCGCGCCACTCATATACTATATTATAGCGTAAAGATAATAATGAATATATAACATAACCAATGAATTTTATAACAAGGCAATTGTAAAGATATTTTTGTAAATGTTAGTTTAAACTTCAACTATTGAAGTTAACGCGTTTATTAAACAAAGTTAGCGGTGACAAGTGTTATGTTACCTAATATTTGCTAAATCCACATCTCACCTAATTTGCATTGATAATAATTATGTCCTCCCGACCAGTTCCGGCAACGGCGGCCATTCTACAAGGGATCAGTCAACTGCCCGACATATATTATAGTGCACAAGCGTTTGCGCACACACAGGAGCACTCACTCTTATAGCCCTTTACTCTCATAGCCCGATGGGACGGATACCCGACACAACCGGAGAGAGATCGGTGTAGAGACAGTGACATTAAACCGACCTCTTAGTAATGATTCCTCCAAGCCACCGCTAAATGGGGTCAACGAGAAGCCGGCTGACTTTTTACATGCCTCTTACTTTTTCAGGCAATTGGGTGATAAGCCCGCAAAGCCCTTTTTTATTAACGGAGAGGAAATGCCCACACCGATATAACCCGTGCTACCCGTTAGGGCGGGTTATATCGGACATGTACTGTACTGTAAAACTTCCACCGCGGGCATTAACATAATCACGGAAAAACGCTTTCGCAAACTTCCACGATCCTCCCTGCGCTGGCCGCCTTTGCAGCCCCTCCTCAGATAACTTCCATCCCATCCATCCCTTCCAAAAAGGCGCATCTTTCATGTAAACAACGACACCCCCCCCCCCGAATCCGCTGTTCGAAAGCTTTGTTAGCTAAGTGCTGGTCTGCTGCTTTTAAGCTTGTATTCAAAAGCGGTAGGCCTCCTAGCTCCCAGCGGCGCATCTGATTGGTGGAGAGGGTCAAGAACAAACGGATAACAATTAATAAATGACCGCAATGAATGATCCGAGACGAAATCAAACCGATGCAAGCAACTTCTTTTAAGTAAGGAATAACGAATATCAGAACTCCTGCACGGCAGCTGTGAAATATTTAAACTCAACATTCTCAAGAGTGTCAGACATAAAACGGAAATAAACATCTTTTATTGAGTTGCCCGGCGAATTATGCAATCTCATATTCGTGAACGAATCGAAGAAGAAACGAATGATGCAAGAAATGAACATCTGCACAATTACATTGAACGGAAACGTCTCAATAAAGTTTTTTTTTTTTATTGTCTCGCGAATACAATAATCAGTACAACGTCTATTACAAACGGAATGGTCAAAGACCTGACGAGAAAACTGCTTCGACCGTTTTTTCAAATCACCAATAGTTTTGTAATCTTATAGTTGTACAATAATTGATCGGTATCTCGATTTGACGTCCGGTCTTTCAGTCGTTTTTTGGAATCGTGCATATTATATATAACTGACACAAGCAATACCTGTTTTATACGTCAGAATTTATTTAGCGTACCGGTACTAATATTATAAATATTATAAATCTGAAAATGTGTTTGTTAGTTTATTCATCTTTTTCGCAGTAACGGAACATCGGATGAGTATGATTTTTAGTATACATAGAGCAAAACCTGCCAGTTCTACTAGAACAGATATTCCCATTTTTTCTTGTAGACAACTTTAAAAAATCTGATTTCGGAGAAACCCCTGCTGCTATATTTCCACCATATTCATAAAACTCGTCAAAACATGTTAAGATTAGATCTAATCACACCCCCGCCGGGTAACATAAGGAAAATCGTTGCTTTACTTTTTTTTACAATTTTTTTTTCGAAATCTTCAGCTCCCAAGCACAGATACATATCAATATGTGTCAATTGTTCTTTATCAATAATATTGGTAGAAGTAAGTAGTTTAGTTATTCGTTGCGATAACCCTCTGTGTACAACACTGTCTTATCACTGCGCGTTGTTACATTATTGTTAATTATATCCTAATAGTCGGTTAGTTATCTATTCACGCTGTTAGACTCTCGTCGTTTTCCGGTGACAATGTGATGCGAGAGAAAAAAAACGCAAGTTGTCGTTGATTACGTTTATTAATTGTAAAAGTTAAATTGTTGTTATGCGAGTTGCAACGCGCTGAATCCCCGGGAATCCAAAATTAAGTGTGGCGGTAAAATTAAAAAAAAAAATTGTTTAACGGCAAAAAAAATCTGTTACAATATCGTTCTGTATTCTAATTTATTTCATAAAAGACAAACGGGAGGAAAACTATTTAGACAAAGCATCGGCACAACATCGAGTGCAATTGATGTTAAGTATTTAGTGACTTTCAGGAGCCTTCATCGAACTCGTCGTCGCGTCACAGCGAGCGGGGCGGTCACCACGTCAAGTCCCACTCCAGGGACTTGGGGAGCAGCCCGATGGCAACCAACGCCAACTCTTCCAGAGAGTAAGTGGTTCATGCTATCAATATCTACCGATTACCGGCGGTTACAACCTCAGGGTTGACTGAATTTTCTGTAACCCTCTGTAATCCTTAGCCTGCTGCAAAAAGGCATTGCGTCGCGTAATCTATCCTTTGATGTTCGGACTTCGTTTTAAAACCCCACTTTCTGATTGTTTTGTATGTACATCTACAATTTCAAGCTAAATAACAAATTTTTCATTGCGTTATAAGTACAATATGATAATGATTTTATTATATGTGTATATATTCATTAATTTATGTATAAAAGAATGTTGTTAAAGTCGGCACTTGTAGACACGTAACCGAAACGAAAGGGTCAAGTCACAATCATGACAAGCCTGTCAAAATATCGCAAAAGAGTGAGTGAGCAGGTGAGTAGAAAAGCTGAAGTTATCGAAGCACGCCGTTAAGATTTGAACCGGTTAACTTAGGCGATTAGGAAGCTTGATGAAAATATTTATTTTTAGTGTATGCAGAATACATTTTTTGCCTTATTTATTTTTCTGTTTGTCGGCTTATGCATGCACGTTATAATGGACAGACCAATCTGTAATATTTGATTTTTATATTTTTTGGTAGAAAAATATTCTTTTTTTTTTTGAACGAACTGGAAAAAAATTTATAACTGTCTCTTAACTGAACAAAATAGAACCGCAGAAAAATTTTTAGTGTGCAATATTTTCCTGACAAATGTATGCAAATTTGCTATAGGTTTATTATTAATTGCATAAATAGATTTTTTTTTTGTATCTTCTTGTTTTATTCTTGACAACCAAACTCATAATGAGTAATCACATTCAGACAAAAAAGGCTCACTGAGCAAAAAATCTTAAACAATAGTTGTTTTCAAGGTGACGTTCTGATAATGACATGGGAGTTTTGGATGTTTAACAATGATAATTATTAATAAATCTCATACCTCAGCAACACAAGGATAAACTGAATGTCCGGGCACTAGGATTTCACGCTTCTGAACAAAGGTTACAAAATTTTTTAAAGCGTTGCTCAAATGGCTTTTATTTCATCGTATTTTACCAAATTTTGGTGGTTGATTCTAAATTGTACTCGTGAAAAAACGTTTTAGAACTACGAATATTTACCTTTTTAAGTATATTGTTTTTTTTTAATGAATTTAATACGTAATCCTAAACATAAACACTGTTAAAATAATTAATTAATTAGGATTAATCACAATAATTCAACTAATTAATAACTTAGCTCTTGCAGAGTCCGTCTGGAAAGGAACCAATAATATGAATGCATTAGTGTGTTCCGGTGTGAAGGGCAATGTTTCTAAAG
>DWHQ01000292.1:0-15317 GCA_018247955.1 Eurytides marcellus marcellus | reverse complement strand
ACAAAATCGTCATTGTATTGTTTCTTAATTACCATTTTCACCTTGAATCGTCTCGCTGATTCAGAAAGAAATTATAACAATAATGTAAGGACGTCGATACGTGAGTCGGTTAATTTATTATATCAACAAAATAACGCGGAAAGTGTAAACGTGCCGACGTTACGAATTTAATAAAAACTTAACACATCTGAATATTATTAGTTTGATATGTATCGTATAATCGCGTTCATTTGAACAGTTTGATGTTCGCGGGGTGTTTTGCCTTTTTTTCTGTTGGATTTACTTTTACGGTAGGTGAATAAGTCATTATCTCTTTATTCGTTTCTTTTATACGTGCGGCAGTGATAATACGAACTTGAAAGCTCAGTTAGAGATTACTCAGTTATAGAATCATTTCGTTTTAAGAGTTGATTCTATAAACAGAGAAATACAACTTTTTCCAACCTAATGAAACGAATGTCATGTTGCCACCTTAAAACAAGGATTATTTATGTATCAAAGCTAGCGCTTCCACAATAGGATTGTGCGATAATTTATCGATGTCGATAACAGCACAAATGTGGTATATAGCTTCGCCGTTTTTTGTATAAAATTTTATTTAAAAAATTATTATTTTTTAAATAAAACTCAGTTAATGAATAAATGTTATATGATTACAAATAAGCAATGTTAATACGTTTCATAAGTTTATGTCATAACGCATCAAAATGTCAAAAAGGATTTTGAACTGTTATAAGCATTGAAAACGTTTTTTACGTTTTAATATATGTATATAAGCTGGTAAATGTATTATACTGGTATATATATATATATACAGTTTTATATAAAGTTTTTTTTTTAAATTTCCTAGAATTTTATTTATCGATCCGTATGCCCAAACATTAGCATAAAACAATTGTAAAAAAAATTAATAACAATGTCAAAATTGATTACTGATTGTTTACGGAATACATCGCTCAATTTGATGTTTTCGTTTTGCAAAGAAAGTTTTTTTAATTGGTGATAATTATGACAAAATCTCTAATATTTTTGAAAAATAGTGAAAGTTCAAATATTTTTTTTTTTTCAATTCAACCTTGTTTCTTGCACTTATGGATGTCAAAAAGTACTACCGGTTCAACAATTTATGCTAGTCCAGAGAATAAAAGCGAATTGCTCAGAAACAGAGAAATTTTTAATTTTCAGTGTGAACATTTAGTTGTGAACGGCCAGCAACGGCAACCAACAACACGACCTTGCGATTTCTTTAATTGAAATTCTATCGACACCGATGGCCAGTGATGAATAAGCTGTATCGAGAGCAGCGTCCATTGCTGTGCGACGACTTGTCCGATGCCGATCTCAACACGCGGAACTACAATCCTCGTCCGAATCAACGCAATCGGGCAATCGTGTATAGTGGAAAAGTGAGGAGTCAAATGAAAGGTGCTGCTAGAATTCTAAAGTCCTGGCCAGGTAATAGCGTAATCCCTACTCATGTTATGAATACGAAAGCGAATACAAATAATATTAGAAAACCTTGGCGGTAAGCGATTACAACTGACCATTTCTCATAACGATAATGGACATATAAATAACGATAATAATCTTCAATTGATTCCACAAATTGATAATTAAAATATTATGGATTTCTTATAAGTTTTGTCCACTTTTTATTTCATATAGTAGGTCCTTACATATGATATTACTGTTTTAAATAAAAAAAAGTAAAACGAAAAAATATATTACGAAATTATATATTTAATCAATCGAAATGTGTACCATTATTGAAGTGATAACTTTTTATGAGAGGGTAAACCGCTTTGTAACGTAACGCATTACGGCGCGTTACGTTACGAAGCGTGATTTCAGTTGACAGTTTGACGTTATCACTTTTGTCGGGCGTCCCGCGATGAACACTTTTTTTTATGCACTTTTAAAATTTTATAGATACCTATATACCTATCTCGTAGTTCATTGATTCCGTTGCTGAAAATATATTGGAAGCGAGAATCAACAAAATTTTTGAAGGCTCTCTGGACTGCTTCATCGGAATTGAATTTGTCCAATTTTTTCACACGAAACTGTCCAAATTCTGAAAAAAGTGGTATTCTGTTGAAGCAAGGTCCGGAAAGTATGGTGGGTGTTGGAGACATTTCAATCACAGCTCCTTTAATTTAGCGACCGTCTGTGGTGAAGTACGGGGTGTAGTGAAGTGTGATGTCCTGAAGCTGCAGTGAGCTTGAGACCTTGACCAGTTGTTTAACGGCTAGCTTTTCCATTAGGGTTTGAAATTATGGACAATATAGATCTGCTATAATTCTTTGTCCATATCTTAAGAACCTGTAGTGTATGACACCAGCATTGGACAACCGAACACTCATAAGTAACCTTTTTCTGATTAAACTTACGCTTGGGACAGGATTTGGCCGGTTCTCCTGTTTCTGATTGTCGTAATGGATCTACTTTTCTTCACATGTAATGATGCGATTCTAAATTCCCTCATTATTGAGAGGGTTAAATGATGTAGCATTAAATGTGTGTTTTTTTTTATTTGGATTAGTAGGCAAACGAGCAAGCGGCTCACCTAGCTGGTGCGCTGCATTTAATAGACCCGGCACTCTTTTCCCGAGCTTCTTCACATTTCAATATTGTCTAAAATGAATTAAAATTGTTTTATTACCCACATCGAAGTCTGCCGTAAGCTCTGACGTGGTTTGCGATAAATCAATGAACTAGGGTATCTGGCCGTCTACGGGGTTGGCTCTGTAGGTCAAAATTGCCAGAACGAAAACTGTGTATCCAAAAACGTACCGTGTTTTCTTCTATAAGCTACTGTATCCAAACACATCAATAATCCTTCGAGTTATTCTGCAAGTTCTGAGGTCGCGGAAAAACTCATATTCATACATAACGCGATAGTTTAAGCTTTCCATGCGAAAATAAAACGTATCACAAAATTTCAAACAAGACAAATACGAGCGTAAATTTGAATTCAATTTGAATTTGGAATACCAAGGCAAACCCCCCCAGATGTTTGAGATTTAAAGTGAAATGCTAGTTTCATGTGTAAGGACTTAAAACATTTAATTTTATCTGTATTTTAATTTGTATGGTTTGCTTCGGTATTTTGGGCTTACTAAACCGGTAAATCGCAAAATAACAGCCATTGTTTTAGTAATAATTGCCATTTTATGTTGTTATTATATGAGTTATACAGTTAATTAACTTCTATAACAAAAAGTGTATGATGATTTTTTTTTTTTGTATTTCAGATTACTGGTGCTCTACACTTAAATACTGGTGGATCGGATTAGGCATGATGGCTCTTCTAGTATTAATTGTTTATAATAGTGTCGTTGCTTTCTCAATGCTCCCAATCGCTTATACAAAAGCTGTAAAATCATCACAATTCCCTTATAGTATATTTGACAATCCTTCGTCAGACCAATTATCAGTATCAGATATATATATGCACGTTTTCGCTGATACCAAAAATGAAATAAATTTAAACGATTATTTACCATATGCTAGGGTGATATCAAAAAGATATCCAGATTTTAAGTTTCATTTAATTATTGTCATAAATGAAATGTTTAAGGACATAGAACAGATGAGTGACGAAACTAAAAATATTTTGGCCTTTAATTCGCTATGGGCTGATGATGTACGATACGATAATAACTATAGAATAAAAAATAATAATCTTTTTGTAGAATACGTTTCAATAAATAAGTATTTGAGTAATCCGGTTGTTCAAAGTATCAGCAGTAATGTTTCTAAGGAATTAATTGAATTTTTGGTGAGAATACTGTCTATTTGGGAGAAAGGTGGCGTTGCTTTTAATCCAATAATATTTACACCAAAATCTCCTAACAGTCATTATATGGAAAAGATACAAAATTTACTTAACAGTTTCAAAGGGTTTAGTCATAAAAACCATCCAAATATAGAGAAAATAACCCGGCAATCTGTAGAATTGCTTAAACCTAAAAAGAAATTTAATAACATTCGTGACATTATAAATGCTCTTGAAGAAGATGAAAGATTATACAATATTTCACAGCATAACTTAACAGAAACAGAAGATCGAATTTATTCAGTAGGTGTCGACATAGCTAATAGAAGAGAATTATTTAAGAATGAAAACGTTTCTACTCTTCACAATAATAAAACCATATATCATCACAATGTTACACAATCTGAAGTTACTGCAAAAGAAAAGTTAAATACACCTCATCACTTAATAAAAGAAACAAAACAAAATTTAAGTACTTATGAAGTTAATCAAATAAATCATTCTCGTGACTCTACACAGTCGAGACTTCTTCCTTTGTTTTTAGAATTAATATATCCTAAAATAGGCGAGTTAAGTTCTATGCATAAAGAATATAGGAAAGAAAGAACTCATAATATACGCTTCGAAGGAAACGGGAACATTTCGCCTGTTTCTAAATACATTGAAAAAGATTCATATAATAATTACAAAGGGGAAAAAGGTTCGCCAGTAAATGAAGAAAACGCCCAGTTAACAATTGATTTAAAAGGAAATATCGTCGCTTCTAATATACCCTGCCATGCATTTATAGGAAACTTGCTGAGGGATTCAGCTAATCATAACGACAAAGAAACACTCTCAGAATTTATTATTGCAGAATTAACTGTCTTTTGCAAAGGAGTTCTTTCTTCCTGTGAGGGTATAGATGTTATTTTGCTATAATATTATTTCAACATTTTTTAATTATAGTATGTATTGTTTTTTATTTTTATAAAAAATAAAATATTTAAAAATGTAATAAGTTATTTATTGTAAATCAACTAAAATAGCAACTTATTGAATAATTGAATAATCGTGCTCAAAATATTGTTAGCGAAAAAGTAATACCCAGCAATATCTTGATCACAAGTATCATATTTATGAAATAATTATGACAATTACAAAACGCTTAATCGATAGTCATCAAATATTAGACTAGAGTACATGTTACATGTTATAGAGTTTTAAGCTTATACACGTATGGTTTAAACACTAATCTATTACAATAATTCTCTATGTACATTTATTTTTCTTTAAAACACTGTCAATCAGCTATATTCTTTGTCTCAATTGGAATCTCCGATCTATTAGTCCATTGACTAGCAGTAGGTTTACAATCTACCATTTTCGACATTGGCTCACATTTCCTACTGATTGACCAGTAAACGTAATTGTCGGGGCAACGATAAACAAAACCTCTTAATTTTCCAGATTTAGCAATTTCGCATTTTAAAAGAGCTGGAGAGCATTCTTCTTTTTTCTCAAAAGGAAAATGTCCGACTCCGGAACACCCATATCTATTTTTACTTGCTGCAATCTGAAACAAAGTAATAAAGAACAAATATTGTACAGATGCTTTTGATAAAGATACATACTATTAAAAGTGTTTTAAGCAGTTATATGGCAGGATTTTTATGCAGAGTCTGCCATGTGGACCACAACATTGCCAGTTCATTCATTCAGCTGCCAAGCATTAACGTGTTTCGGTATGAGGATAATGTTTCCAGAGAAATGATTGGACATGGAGATACAATATCTTATACGTCTAGGTGGCGAGCGCAGTATTGCGCTAAAGATCTATGATGATAAGAGATTTAAGAGAGTTATTTAGGTGATATATCACCTATCATCAGTCAACCGGCTTGTGCATTTCACCATTTATTTTAATTTTTTTCGGTGGAAGAGCTACGCAGCGGCTGACGCTGTTGCTGAATGGGCCGGCTCGAAATGGGTAAGTATCACAACTCCACATAAAAACAGCGTGAAAGTGTTTGTGCTTCCGCGTTTCGTCCACTGAGTGAGGTGGCCGGTGGCTCACTCCCTTTCCTCCCCGGAAGGAGAGTTAGCAGTCCTAAAAATTTTCACGTTAAAGGCTGTTAACACATTTGCAAGTCCTTCGATGCTGCGTATGTCCGTGGGCAGCGGTGATCGCTTACCGTCAAGTCGTCAATGTCGTTTGATCATTTGCCTCCTACTCCATAAAAAAATACAAATTAGAAACAACTCACGATTTCTTTATTATTTCCATCAAGCCGTTTAAATCTTTGTTTCTTAGCTATAGCTCCTTCACATTTATATTCAGCTTTGCTTTCTTCAACGCATTGAATTTTAGTTTCGTCATAAATAGTACCATTAGGACAGTTAAATACTGCAATCTTTAATTCATGGCTATCGTTATCTTCTAAACACTGATAGAACAGATTACAGTACTTGGGATGTCTTTTAAATGAGGAAGGACAAGCATACAAATATTGGTCACTGTCAATATTTGGACACTTTTTGGTAGGACTTGATTCTGTTGTTGTTTCTTGAGTGGTTTCTGTTGTTGTACTTATGTTTGTTGTTGATTCAATAGTAGTTGAAGTCGAGTTTTGCTCTTCTGTTGACAATTCTGTAGTCGTTTGCTGTGTTGTAGTTGACATGTGCGTTGTAGTTTCACCCGTAGTTGTTGATTGTCCTGTTGTCGAACTCAAAGCTGTATTTGTAGTAGATTGTTCAGAAGTAGATTGATCTGTGGTACTTGATGGTTGTTCGGTAATGGTTGTTAATTCCGTTGTGGTAGTAGATTTTTCACTGCTAGTTGTTGTAGTGTGCTCAGATGCTGTAGTTGCTTCACTAATAGTAGTTTGATCAGTGGTAGTTGAAGTTGTGTCACTCGTAGACTGTGTACTTGTGCTTTTATCAGTAGTTGGAGTAGTCTGCTGTGTTGTCGATTCCTCAATTGTTGTTGTTGTTGGTTGTGTTGTAGTTATTTCGCTACTGGTCTGTGTACTTGTAGTGCTTTCAGTGGTAGGAGTTGTTTGCTGAATTGTAGATTGTTGCTGTGTTGTTGACTCGGTACTAGTGATTTGTTCTGTTGTTTGGGTTTGCGTAGTGGTTTCTGTAGTCAGACTAGATGTAGTATTTTCCACAGACGATGGTGTACTGCTACTAGTTTGTTCTTGTGATCCATTACAATCACGAGGAGGATAAACGGAAGCTTCGTAATTACATGTGTCTAGTGCAGGATCCCAAATGGTGCCTTCACCACATTCAAAATGGAAAATAGAAAATCGCTGGCCACTGCCATCCCAGTCAACACACCTGTAAAACTTTTTACAGTTGTTAGGATTGGGAAAATATCCAGCCTTAGTACAAGTTATGTTTTCATGTTTCGAGTTTTCACCGCCAGAACAGTTTGAGGTGCCTTGTATGCTATTTTCAGAACTCGATGAAGTTGTTTGCATTGGAGTTGTAGGTGTAGGCGATATTTGGCTCGATAATGAAGTACTTTTTGTTGATTGAACGGATGATTCTGTACTGACAGGGGTTGTAGAATTTTTAGAATCCTCTTCACACGACGGATTTTTTACATCTTGGGGATGATTACAAGTTAATATGTCTTGATCCCAAATAGTACCTTCACCGCAAACATAATCATACCTAATGTAATCATGTCCATTGCTCACACACCTATAAAACATTTTACAATTTTCTCTGTTGCCAAAGTAACCTTCTTGACTACAGTTATTTTCCATTGCAGGATCCTTTGCAATAGATGCCGTATTTGATGTTGTAGTTGGTTTTTTTGTCGTTTTAATATTCAGTGTTGTCTGGATTTGGACTACGTTAGTAGTTGGTGCCAATGTTGTTTTAATATTTTTAGTTGTCTGCGATTGTTCTATATTTGTTGTTGGAGATATTGTAGTTTTTGTATTACCTGTTGTTTGTACTACGTTTGTTGCAGGTGTATTTGTTGTTTTATCTGTTGTCTCTAGCTGGCCCACATTTGTTGTCATTGTTGTAGTCTGTTGCACATTTGCACATCTTTTGACGGCACTCATATGGTTACAAGATTGCGTATCTAAATCCCAAGCGGTACCTTCACCACAAATATAATCATATTTTTCTAACTTTCCGTATTCATCAACCACACAACGGTAAAATCGACGACAGTCATTAGAATTTCCATAATATCCTTCTGAATGGCATTTATCATTCTCTAATATATTTGAAACCGTATTTTCCGTAGAACTCATATGGTTATTGTTTGTTACTGAATTTTGTACCGTACTTGTAGTATCTAATGACGTAGAAATAGTAGTTGTAAGCATATGCGCTTCGGTGACGGTTGCTATTACATTACTACATGTGGAATTATCGCTATCATGGTCGCAAGCTTGAATATTTTGAACCCAAATGGTCCCTTCGCCACAAGTGAAATCATATCTTACATAATTTCCGTCACCATTATTAACACATCGGATAAATTTCTTACAATCTTTTAAGTTAGGATAAAATCCCTCCGAAATACACGTATTATCTACGTTAGATGGTGAGTCCTCGTGTTTTTCTGTGGTACTGTTTTCATTTATTTCTTTATTATCTTGTGTTTCTGAAGCATTTGATGGCTCAATGGCTGTTACAGTTGGTTTAGAGGTTGAGCTACTTGTAAACATGTTAGTACAATTCATGTTTTCGGAAGTCATACGATTACAGGCTTTTATGTTTTGGTCCCAAATAGTACCATTACCGCAAGCAAATTCGTATTTGAAAAATTCTCCTTGTTGATTGGAAACACACCTATAAAACTTTTTACAATCTAGTGGATCACCATAAAATCCCTCATCTGAACAAACGTAATTTGAAGAGGATGCTTTAATTGTAGTTGGAGCTTCATGCTGTGGATAATTTGATATAGTACTATGATCATGAGTTACTAATTGCGTAGATGTGCCAATAGATTGCGTAGTAGGTCCAATAGAGGACGGACTGTTATTAACAATCATTGTACATTCTTTAACAGAAGAGATATGGTTGCAAGCCTGTATATTTTGATCCCAGGCTGTACCATCGCTGCATGAAAATTCGTAACGATTGAAACCACCGTGTTCACTTTCTACACATCTATAGAATTTTTTACAATCATTTTTATCTGCTAAATATCCAACCGAATCACACTCTTGATTTTTATTAGCAACTGGTGTATATTCAGAAGATGATTGTAACGTATTTTGAACTGGAGAACTTATTTCGCCCATGCTTTGTGTAAAGTATCCATCACCTAACTCCTCACTTGTAGAATGTATTGTAGTCACTGGTTGTGATGTCGTTACTTCTTGTTTAGTCTCTAAGCTACCGCCACATTTTTTTACTGTTCCTATGTGATTACAAGCTTCTATTTCGGGATCCCATACTGTACCTTCACCACAAGAAAATTCAAACTTAGCATAACTTCCATCACTATTAGACACGCATCTATAAAACTTTTTGCAATCAACACTATCTCCAATAAAGCCACTAGTTTTGCAGAAATTTTGATTATTTTTCGCGTCAGTTAAATTGCTTGACATATTTATTACTGTGGTACTATCCGTAGATTTTATATTATTATTATTTATCTGGGTTGTATAAGTATTATCAACATATATATCCCTTTCAGGTGGAGGTTGCTTTAAAGTTGTGGGTTTGTTTAGATAATTATTTGCACACAATTCCCCAGCTCTTAAATGGTTACACGCACTTATCTTTGTATCCCACGCTGTTCCATCACCACAGACATATTCATATCGAATGAAACCATTATTTCCATTTTCAACACATCTGTAAAATTTGCGGCAGTCATATTGATCTGCCATAAATCCATTTTCTTGGCATCTGCTGTCTCTAGTAGTTGATGTTGATTTTTTGTTATTAGTTACTTCCAAACCTACGTCATTATCACTACTAGATTGAACAGTTGTTTGTATAAATGATATAGTAGTTATAATGGTTGATTCTGTACTAGACGTGCTGTATTCGTTTATCGAATTAGCTACGCAATTCTTTACTAACCTAGCATGGTTACACGCCTCAAGGTGTGGATCCCAAACAGTTCCTTCGTCACAAACGTATTCATGTTTAGTGAATCCCCCATTACCATTTTCTAAACATCGGTAGAATTTTCTGCAATCTGTTTTGCTTCCTATATATCCAAGGGAACTGCACGTTTCAACACTTGGGTGTAACTCTAAAGGTTGTAAAGGGGTCTTACTCGTTTCCGGCAAAGTATGAGTCACTCTTGAAATAAAAAGTGGGTCGTTTTCTTTTTCGCGGTCTTCGCTTTGAACGTTGTATACATTCCCTGCGCTAATAATATTGGATTCGCTTGTGGAATATTCTTTTTTTACGTTATCCTGTCCGTTTGTGGGCGTGCTGGTAACTATTTTCCCATTGCATTCTTTTACCATCCACGCGTGATTACAGGATTCAGCCTGTTTATCCCATGCTGTCCCTTCCCCGCATAAAAACTCGTGCTTCGTGTAGCTATCTTTACCGTTTTGAACACAGCGATAAAACTTTCTGCAATCATTGGGATCACCCATAAAGCCAGATTCAGTGCATTCAATACCCATTGCTTTGTTGACTAAGTAACTAGAATTATAAACAGGATATGTGTGACCATATGGTGCAAATGTACTAGCTTTTGTTATCGATCCATGTAACTTATTGTTTAAGTGTAACATGTTTTGTTGATTAAGTGGATTTATATTTTGAGACGTGGGTTGTGTTTGTTTTTCTGTCATGTCATAATGTGTTTCTGTTACGTGTTGATTATTTGTTTCTTTATTAATGTTAATTCGATCCCCATAGTAGATATGAGAAGTGGTTATTATTGATTCAGTGGTTTGTTTCGGACCCTTTGGTTTCTGTTCCTCATAATATGTTAAGATATCTTCAGTGATGTTTTTGTTCTTTTCATCATTTGACAAAGATTCTGAAGCAAAAATGTCACGTGCACAACTACGATGTCGAACAGCCCAAGGATGATTACAATTCTGTATATCATCATCCCATATCGTTGTTTCACTACACATAAATTCATATTTTGTAAATCCCCCTTTTTGATTATTAACACACCTATAGAATTTTCTGCAGTCCTTGTCATCACCCATGAATCCATCGTGCCTACATTCATTATCACCGGGTCCATTTGTTGAGTATGTGATTGTGGGTGCATGAGAGTCGGCAGAAGAGATAGAGATTGTCCACGGGTAGGAAGTAGAAACCACGGATGTTTCCGTTGGTCTCATAATTTCTAATGGTTGATATGGCTCCGTTGGCCTATGCGTGTCGCCAATTGGGGAATAAGTTCCATACTCGAATGGTGTCAAAGATTGATGGTTTGATGTATTCGGCGGTATATTTGTCGATTTTTCTAATATTAAAGGTTCTTTTGTAGTAATTGGGGCAGGTAATTCCTGCGCAAATGAATCAATATCATTTTCATTGTACTGATCAACGGGTGCTACCAAAAATTGAAACGGTCTATTTGACCTGCATTCGGATCGTTTTGTACTATGCGGATGGTTACAAACTTCGTTTTCGGGATCATACACGGTGCCTGGGCCGCATTGAAACTAAAAACCAACATAAAACAATAAGATTGTTGAACTGTTAATAATAAATTTAATAAAAACGAAACATAGCAATTTAATATTGCTTACATACCCGAAGTACTGAATATTTTCCACTCTTAACTTTTATACAACGATAAAAGATTGAACAGTCCACTGGGTCTGAACGAAATCCTTCTTCAGTACATGTTATTGGCTCAGGCTTAGATCCCGAATATAATTTTACTATGCGTCCGCTGACACGTGCGTGACGGTCATCTAAAGTAAATAAAATAATATATATTATAGAGTAGAGCAAAGTAACATCAATATTAATAATATTATCATTGTCATTGCACTTACCACTATTTGTACTGGACTCTACTCCTCCTGGAATCGCCGCCTGTGCTATCAAAAGTATATACCAATTTATAAAATTCTTTTTCATATTGATAAAAAAAAATATTAAAATGTCGAAAAGTCTGCGTTGTGGATTTATAAGTAAATCATTATTTCTCAATCCGTTTATCTGAAACAAGACAAACATAAAATAAACTGCAGGTTCTTTTTGTGTGTCTTTAAATATAAAAGAACCCAAACTATTTTATTTCCCACAAATACCATATATATACAAACAATAACACATATTGTAATAAAAATATTATCACTTATAATATAGAATATAAAGTAAGACAAGGTATTTACAACGCAGCCAACATCATTCTTATATTATTTTAGACAACAATATAGTTGCTCGATTTTAAAATAATCAAAAGTTATCATTATAATGCCCATAAAAGGCTACTATCGGGCGTTAGGAATGCAGACCTAAGCTCGATGAGAGAGAGAGGAAAACAAGAAGCAACCGTGTTATGTTGTAACAGAAAGAAGCCGTAACTCTCTTTTGCGATACGCTCATAAAGGTCATAAAGCTCCAAAGAAGTTCACCACGATAAAAACTCTCTTGATTAAGTATTCAGGCGATAACTTAAAAAGTATAATGTACATTAATAGAGACAGACATACAAAGATATATATAAAATATTAATATACCCTACTATATATTATTAGTGTAGCTATGTTCTATGTATATGCTTTCTTGATTAAAAACTTCTTGATTCTTTTTTCTTTCTTTATTAAAGAGGCCGAGATTAGATATTCCTTTTTTGTCATTTGATGTTTTTTCTGTAAGTTTATTTAGTGTCAAACTAAATAAGGTAGGTCACTAGCATACGCAGTTATCTCACCAATTACCATGATCTTGGCAAGGATAACCAAAGCAGTACTTTGAACGTGACTGTGTGATTAATAAGAACTAGGAATTTCCTTCACTATCCCTAAATACACAGTGATATCCGTTGCGTAGAATTTGTATTTTCTCCGTATTTTGAAAAGTAGTTAAATTAGATAAGTGAAATGAATTTTGTTTATATAAGTACAGCTATTTCTATCATGTCTAAAAGTTTAATATCAATTTGATATAATTTTAAATTTCTTTAACATGGTTATTTATTTATTACTTCAAGTCAAAATTAATCTAGAGACCTAATAATGCTTCTACGTTACGACGAGTCTTTCAAGGTACCAGATTTTACATGATAGAACTTGAAACTATTGTTAATACATATGTTATAATTTTGAACGCAAATCCATACGTAACGCAGTAGCCTAAACACTTATCATAAATGTGAAAGTGTATTTTTTATTCTCGTCTAAACACCATCAAAGATTAAAAGATTAAGACATGCTATATATTATCAGAAATTGACACCCACACAAACCAACGGTCACAACATAGGGGATATTGCAAACTTTAATTGATTTATTTATAATAAAAAAGTATCGCGCTTCGGGCCTGTTTCAATATTACCTGTCTCTGCTGATTTAGTTCACCTCGAGTGGTTATTAATCGAAGTGCCATAAGTCGCATTCATAACGAAGAGATTAAAAAAAAAAAAAAACATTTTATTCTGAGTCACTGAATCTATTCATACATTTTTAGAAACACTGTTCATATGTGTAACAATTTTTTTTAATTTTATTAGTAGATGTTGTTTAAGGCATATTTCTCCTCGATACGTTTAAGTTTATTAACTTAAACTTGTATGATACAAAAACTTCTTGTATAAAATTCACGGTTTTAGGAAATACATCAAAGTCAGCGCGATACGCTAGCTTAAAAATGTTTATATTCTCGGTTTTAAAAAAAACGCATTTAAAAACGTCAATACTTCAAGACGTTTACTTTAACAGTACAGTTAGAGATGCGTTTAAAGTAATAAGGAATTATTCCGATTTATTTTTTGCATGCAATGAAAAATTACAGCAATTTTGTGAACACAAGATCGATAAATACTGCAGTGGCCTCTTACACGCCGAATTATGTTACGCATAAAAAAATATCCGTAGCCGTTCATACTTGTCAACCGTCTTCCAGTTTTGCAAAATAAAGCAATAAAAACACCATGATATGAAATAAACGTTCGGTGTGAGTAAAATATTCACATTCATACTTCAAACGGTCGGCAGTTCGATTAATTTTACATGCGCGAGTTTTTTATTTTTTTTATTTTATTCCGTTTATTTCCAGACGCAATAAGCCTTGTAGTAAAAAGAGAAGTATACGATCTAGCGGGATGCTATTTTAAGCTTACGCTTAAGAAACGTCTGTTCCTTTTTTAAAGAACGCTTTGAAACTAATTACGTTGTTCCCTTATCGTTTTGTAGCTTGAATAAAACCTTCTTTGCGAAGCTTAATATTAAATAGGCGGTGTAAGAACTGATAATATGTGAGTCCTAGTACCCTCATATGCTTTTGGGATGAACCTAATCTAGCAGTTTAAGTTAGGGTTAGCGGTTCAAATCTGGATGTCTTATATAAATAATTAAAATAATACATTTTACACTCAATATTTGTAATAAATAATTAATTCTACGAATCATATTTTTTGAAAAAACTAATTTCGTAACGATTTAGTTTATAGATATATACGTACGACACTAATAATGTTACCTACAAAATTATTTAACCTCTCTTTACAAAATCGTTTTCTATTATATATTATGTACGTACGTGATAAATATAAATAAATGTGTTAACAATACATTGCAACGTAATATATATTTGTAAAATTAAAGTAGTGTATAGATTGTATAGACATATACAACAAGTGTGAAGCGGAACGGTTATGAAAAATACAACATTGCTGTATCTATTTTCATTTAAGAACATTACGTGACCTATTTTATTAAGTTAACCCTATCTTGACCCAATCGTATACTATACAATCAGAACAACAACAGTTTTTCGACCCCGACACCGGATTAGGCCGGCTTCCGCGTTTTTCACGCTGCAAATCTGCAAATAAAGGCATTCAATTCGCGTCTGCGCCAAGTACAAATCGGACACCAGATTCGTGACCGTCGCATACTAAATCGGATCGCGAATACAATGCGGAACGTGAGCGATGCACACTGAACTGGGACTTTGTCAGCTAATGTATCTGCAGTATTTAAATCTCACTAAGTAGTAAGAAATTCTTTTTTTTTTGTGTGGTAGGATTCGTTTGAAGGCAGTAGATTATGTATAATTTTTATGGTGTGCCGATGGTGGAATTTTACACCGTTTAGGGTAGAACTATAACGCTAACAGTTATCTATCGCCGAGCTGCAATGTATATAACTTCCGGTTTGAAGGACAAATAATTCCTGTGTGAATACTGGGCGTTGAGCAATGCTATCTCAGATCTGTCTGAGTTGAGTTCAGTCATAATCACTAATATAAAATCAATAATGTGTCCATAGTTAATAATTTGCGGAGGTATCGCGATATAGAACATTGAGACACCTTAGAAAACTCCATAAAATCAAATGAAATGTTTGATTGAGGTTCTATTGGATCTACTAAAAAGTATTTTCATTTATTTTTATAAAAATTAAAATTATTA
>DWHQ01000291.1:0-15323 GCA_018247955.1 Eurytides marcellus marcellus | reverse complement strand
CTATTGTGTATAGAAGTGTGGTTAAAAAAATATTATATATAAAAAATATTGCTAGCGTGTCAGTAAAATTGTTTAATGCTTATATACTTCTACAATATGGACATTGAAATGTACACAAAATGTATCTTAAAATGCTTATCCTTAGGACCAACCATAGAAACGTAATTTTTAGCGGTAACACGTAACAACGAGCGTGTCGTGTTACATGCACTGAGGAGTCACGCCGGACACATGGCGCACTCATTCGATTGTAACAAAATCGACAGTTCGATCGTGCTAACATTGACATGACTGCTACACAACAAAATGAACTCAATATTACCTCTAGCCTGAATTAATGTAACGTTTTTTATTCGACTTCTATATTTTACGATGAAAATTTAACAATATATGTAAATAGATAGATTTACTTCAATTACTTAAATGGTAGGTTATTGTTTTTAATGCTGTTCTTAATTTATGTAATGTAATGTTGTGTTGTAGGTTTACGTTTACGTTTTCCATACATACATTTCACATAGACAAACACTCAGATCTAAAATAATTATCTGTAGTTCATGCAAATGTTTGATTCGGGTTGGCATCGAATCCACGATCTTCGTCGCTGGAGCCAACAGTTAAGCAATGGTGCCAAACAGACCAATTGGTAACTCTATGATCGTATCTAATCACAATGATATCATTCATCAATAACTATAATTGTTTTAACACTTTCTCTAATTCATACTCTTTAAAGTAATCTACAGGATTAGGTAAAGACTTGTAAATATCGAGGTTACGTTTTTATTACAAATGCTAAACTTCAAATAGAATCAGGTTGCAAAAGCATACTGTAGCTCCGCATTCGATAGAACGCACCATCAAAGCGCGGGTGTCGTGAACTTTCTTCAAAAGACCGGAACAATAAAAAATAAAAGACTGCGGAGGGAACTCCGTTTGAGCTCTCGTATCGTATAGATATTATACACATCGGAACCCGCTCTAACAATTTTACATACAATCATAAATTCTAATTTAGCGCGTTCGCGGATCCCGTTACCTTACCTCCGCCTTCAGTTTCCCGCGCTCATTGTACGATACTCCCAAGACAACGCGCCCCACAGTAAGCGTATACAAAATTAATTAGACAAAATCTCGACTTCGCGTAATATTTTATTATTATTTCCGCCACTGTGTGGATTTTATTAGCGGCGTATTTATTGCTCTCTCCGCCGATGAATTTGAATGGGATCTTGATTAGGCTTGGCCCGTGTGGATGTGTTCTCCTTGGCTACAAGTTCGTAATTACAGAAGTTGTAATTACAAGGCTGCGTTGCGAGATCCTGGTAGGCTCACTGTACGCCATCCCTTTCTGGCTTCGATGCTTCGTTAATTTAAACGTCGCTTCGCGACGTGCTGTTATTTAGTTATTAAAACCGCTTATCCGAGTTCAGTTTCGAATGTTCCCGTTTGCAGCATGATCATTGCCGTGTATTAAATGATATATATATATTAAATGATGAGTAGTTAAAACGTATATATATTAACGTCAAAGATATCAGTGTGTTCCGTGACTAAATAGGTGTGGCGTACAGTTTTCAAAAACAAATCTAAGTTACAAAATGTAACAAAAGTTTTACACAAACAACAATCAAAAACAATTGTATTATTTTATTCTTAAATATAATGGTGTATAACTTAAATATAATGGTGTATTATTATTATATTTAGTAAATCTTTATGTAGAAATATATAGTATCAATTAAAGTTACTATTGTTTCCAGTTCAGACCACAGTGACTTTATATGGTAGGCGATTTCTTGTCTTACAACCCGGTCCAACACTGGATTCTACTTAGTGGTGAAATATGTAATGCCACGCTTTGTAGTCGCTTCGATAGTTTTCACCATAGTTTTTGTTTTATTCTATAACTTATATCAATACGTATTTGATATACGTATTGGACGTAATCAAGAGCTGTTTCGTTAAAAACAATTTTTATTTTAGACAGATCTAGTGATGTTGAAAATTTTAATAAAAAATTATAAAATAACAACACAGATTATGTTGAGTAAAAAATTAGTTTAGAACTTTTAGGAGTCAAAAAAGCCATACAAACATGCAAAGTTATATATTAGAATGAACATGCAGATATATTATATTTTTGCATGTTTTATTCTACTTATAACTTTGTGCGCAATGGTTCAATGCGGGGAGGCTCGGACCCTGGCCAGTCCGCTCAATCTAATCATGCACATTAGTGATGCGCCGCCAGACCCATACTGCGCTTCATTTCACGAGAATATCGACGATTGATCCGATTTGCGGATTTGAATTTTATCGATATTCCAACAACGTACTTTGATTGCGCGCTTATTTAAAAAGCATGTAATTGTATTTATATGCATATTACAGTATAATATTCATTTAATATGGCATTTATATTGATATAATGTTTTCTTTTTAACTTATTAGTAAATGATGTATGTCGATTAAATTCAGTGTGAATTTGTAGCGAATGCATAAACTAAAAAAGGCTGAGAACTAGCCATCAAATATAAAATAAACTGCATTATCGCTTTACATTGCTTCGTAACAAATGATATGATTGACGAGCGCAAAACTGAAAAAATAATCATAATATTTTCTTGTGTACTAATTATCTACTAATAGTAATTACTACTAATATCGGATTTTCTTGCGTTTTTATTATAGTTTTAAACCTCTAACGTTGCTAACACTACAGAATCTATAGTTACGGGTCAGCATGAGCATAGCTGTGAAGTCCGACCATGGTTTTATTTTACACGAACCTATATAGAATGTAATGAAGACAGATCCCTTCCATATGAAGGAGTTTAGATATATTGGTAAATTCGTCACGTAAAGGTCCTCTCATCGCGCTGGCAGTGATAAGAACCGCATAGAATGTTAGAAAATTGCCGCCAATTTTTCAAATATGTCGTAATAATATCAAAGATAGAATTGAACGAAAAATAACCCGTTCAATAATTGTTGCAACTGCAAACTTTTTTATTCATGTTTTAAATTATACGTTTGACAGTTATGAGATTTTATTTTCTCTTGTCACTTTTTTTAGTTATATGTTAAGTACTTTCTTTATTCTCGTAGTTATATATTAAGTATTGATAAACAAACTTTCGTTATTAAACAATTAATAGAGGTCATATTTAAAGAATATTCTAATAAGGTCACCTCGAAATAATTGTTAACGCCTATTGTATTGCTAAATCCACAGTTTTAGACACTAAAAGCAAAACATCAGTAATCCTTTATGATTTAGCTCTCACGCCAGTCACTATGGCTACCGCCGGCCAACAGCCAACAGTTTTGAAACAAAGACTACAATATTTGCAATGGTTTCGCATAACGTCAGAGGGAACTCCGAAATCGACGACAGCCGAAGTGAGTAATTGAATTCCGCACACGGCTGGATATTCGACTCACGGGCGCGCGTGCGGTCGGGATTACGCGACTAGTGTAGAATTTTTTATTTTCCTCCTAACATCGATAGCCGAGTAATATACGGGCATTTTTGTCATAACCACTGAATTTCATTAGTAGATATATTTGGTAATTATCAAGCAATACCCTGACATGGAAGAAAAAACTTTTTTGTATTTTTGTCCAGGTACCTTTTTAGGTATGATTTGGGTCCACAAAGCGGACAAACGTACAACATTTTTTTTTAATAAAAATAATAATAAGATAACTGACTGACAATTACCAAATAAGCGAGCATTATCTACCCCGTAACGTAGTCAACGAAAACCTAATAGGAATAGGGCACGAGCTCAAACAGCCGGTTGCGGGAAAGCCCGTAATAGGAAACTTCCGTCTAATGCCGCCGAACAATAGGTCCAGAGGCATTGGACATTGCAGATTGCGCCGGCGGTAAATGGCAGTTGGGATATATGCATCCATCAACGCATTTCATCCGATTGAGGCTTTATTTATATTATTAACTGGTATGGAGCAAAGACGTTTTTAAGTACATATTTTTTGATATCATGTAGAGTACTTATATAAAAAAAAACACAGCGTTGCTATCTTATCTTAATAAAAGTTCATAACCATATCTAGACTACATTATGATTAAAATTTACGGTATAATGTTATTGCCTTGCATTGAAGTAATATGACTATGCCAAATTTTATCTTAATCGGGTTCGTATCAGCAAGTGTTTCTAATTTTAAGCCGGAAATGTACTACTTTAAGTGCTGCTTGATTTTTGTCGATGCCCATGTATATAATTTTCAAATTGCACGCCACGTTACCGTAACTGAACCATAGAGAATTTATAACCGATAATGACCAATAACTCTCCCCTAATGCTTGGGTGGCAGGCATTGTTTTCGGAGCAGTGCGTCAGGTGCCTGGCGTTATTACAATGCAAGCTACTGACGTACGTTGATACGATTGTGAATGGGAAACTGTTGTGCATTTGAATTTGATCAGTGGACCGCCTGAATCGCGATAGCTCAGGCATGGGGGACATCTGATGTGCTGAACGCAATCAATCCGGTGCGGTCAACTAAGCCGTCAATGGACTAATAGATACGTTTCGATTGACCGATTCAGGCTGCTGACACATAAACGCTCATTATTTATAAGCATTAGTTAAATGCGATTAATCGTGTTTTTATATTGCTAATTTGTTTGAAGTATTTATTAACTGCGATTGCGGTTCGCTTTGAGTTGTTTTTGTATTGATTGTGGCTATTTTGTTTCTCTTACTGTCTAGGCCTATTATTATTTAGTTTAAATCATCGAACTCTCGTCATATTCGGTGTCCGATGAAGCTTTACATAATCTATGAATTATTAATCACAGTTAAAATTCAGCGTATTCAAGTTCGTTGTATTCTAGACATTGCGCGCTTGAATTGTGATTTCGGGTCAATGTTTTCGTTATGCTGTACTTTTCCAAGGATATAAAACGAACTAGAAATTACACATCGATCCTTTCCCCGGTGCTATGTAAGACATACACACCTTCGTGTTATAATATTTGTAAGGAAATCGCAAGCCGTTGAACGTAAAACATAAACGCGCGTCACCCGAAGCCCAAAGAAACGGGCGTACGGAGTGCGGGGTGCAGACATCGATAACCCTCCATTCCGAGCATAATGTTCACATAATTGGCGTAACATTCCCATTGCCGAACCCTTTCAAGACGCCCGTAATGTTACGGCCTACATGTTATTTAATTACACAATCTCGGGCACAATGAGAGTTATACCGACTCCTCCGTCGTACTTGATAAAGAGACAGGGGATGACGTCATCAAGAATTCGTTTGAGAGTATTATTCAATATTGAATGATATATTAACATCTTAAAAATTGCACTTTAGAATACGTTTAAGTAATTTTGTGAATACTATTCAATGGGACTATTATATAAAGCACATAATGTGCTTTTTGCAACCGGACCTTATTTTTCGAACAGATTTGCATTTGTATTTGTTTATTGCCTTATTTCTATGCAAACAGTCTGCCTATGAATTAATAGTATAGGAATTAAGTAAGAGCAGAAGAAGTAACTAGGTTTTTTTGAAAGGAGGAGGACGACATAGGCTTTATGTCGTCCTCCGTCCTACAGACTATATTGGTGCTCAAGTTATATCGATACGTCGCTCCGTGATAGTACGGAAGAAGCAAAAGCTAATAAATAAATGTCCGATTTTTAATACTGGTTGGATTTTGATAACATTCGCCTTATGAGAATAACGTATCCAATATTATCTCTTAAATGACTTTAAACAATTACGCTCTTAGTTTTGAACTGGTTTCTAATAACTGATATTGTTTTTATGAACTTTTCTATGTTTTATTATTAAGTCATTCGATAAGAATACTGCTGACATTCGACACGGGCAAATATGATGAGTTGAGTGAAAACTAACTAAATTTGTAACGTTTTAGGTCACTGCAAAATAAAGTGAAGCCAAAGGAACATCTTTGACTTCTCCCCCTAACTCGCGTAACATCCGTTACTGACGAACGAAGACCCTCGAAGGGTTCGCCTTCTTAGAGTCAATATTCATTGTGTAACATGTCCAGTTCAATTATAAACGGATAAATCACGGAGGCGGGGTATGTAATAGCTGGTATGTTTAAAATCAATGAATACATTGATGGCTCAAATTTATTCATATTTCTATCTAACTTAACAAACATTTCCATCTAATTATACATAATATTAAGTAATTCACCGAAGATGTGCAAAAAGAAATGTTTATAATAATTACGATCAAAATACAAAGAAACTTAAAATCGCCCATAAAGGTGACAGGGTTGAATGGATTGTTAACAAAAAGTACAAAACTCTCATAGAATATTAACGAGAAAGTATCGCTAATCAATTTAATACCTAGATAATTCCAGTCCGTGTATCGCTGTTTAAATGGAATAGGGCATTACGAGAGCACTAGATTCCTACGCGATACGGTACTATTCAATACAATATCTATTATGAATGCCCGTGCGCTTCGTGGACGTTGATTAGCCCGGTCGGGCTCCATTCCAATTTTCATGGCGGACTTCGATCGACCCCCCTGATTGATTGTTATTGCAGCAGCCTTACTAGATGCCCGGTAATGTGCAGCATTTCATTAGCTAATTTCGAACGCACGCAATTAAAAAACTGATCAAGCGAACACACACAAAGATTTTCGCTTCGAACGCATCGAAAACAGAAAGCAATTTGAGATTAGACAAAAAAAATTGTTAAGTTAAAAAAAATGATTTTGAATTCTCGACGTTCGTTACTGTCGTGTTCTTGTCATTGTCGTGCTCGAAAAAAACATAGTTATTATATTTAAACTTTAATTAAATTTATATGATAGTCTACAACTTCGAATTATTATTAAATTTATTACATTTTTGATGTATTTTTTCATAAATGTAATGTAATTGAATGGTTGTTGCGGACGTTTTCAATCTGTTACGTAATTGTAAAATTCCAAAAAAAAAAAATTGCCTCGCTCAGCCCCCGGGGTTGCTTTTAAAATATGTATGATCGATTCAGCGTGCTCCAATAAATGGTGGCCGGCTTTGCTTTTGTAACTAAAGGCGTAATTCATAGCGCGGACGCATAGAGCGCTATCTGATGATTGGTTTTTGGCAATTAACAACAGTATTGCTCACATCGCAATCGCGTTCATTCACCGTGTGAAATATGTATGGGATGCGGATATCCGCACCGCGCATCGTTTCGTAGTTGTGTGGACGTTTCGATCGGACAATGCGTAGCTACACGATAATTATGTTTGCCGATTTATTAGATACGTTTAGCTTTGAAATGAGGGTGTTTCAATAAAGTTCTATGTAAATATTGAAGCTTGTTGCATTAGCAAATCGTTATATTAAAAAATTGAAATGGTAAGGTTAAGGATTTAGTACTAATAATGGAATTTCATAGTTTCATTCACATGCACCCTGAAAACATTACACGCTCTTTTAGTTTTGTGAAAATTGAATATTATTTAGTACAGTATATATAGCAGACTATAGAGCTACTTCTTAATGTTATATAACTTCTGTTTCAATATAAGTATACTGCTTATGCCAAAACGCATAAGTTTTACGGTGATATGGATCGAGATAAATTTTTGTACAGAAATAGTCGCAGAATTGGAATCAAATCAGGGAATCTCTGCGTATGACGGCAAAAAAAAGTTCACACAATTTAGCACGGTCAACCTGACTGCAACAATAACGAAAATAAATTGCCTGTTGTCACAAAACTAAAGCTTCGTAAACGAAAGACAGTTGTCAGAAAGCTTTTAGAAAAGCTATAAGAGCGGTAAATAGTCCATCAGATCCATTAACAGTTTTAACGAAAACGTTAAAGCGTCGAGTTGACCCAAACCCGTCGCAAACATTTTAATTGACAGTACACGAGGAGGAATGCCAAAAGGAAAATCGTTATGAAAATTAAAATTATCAGCAAGTATAAACGCTCATCAACCACTCGTTGTTGAGCGTTTATATATTCTTGTAATCAGTACAAACACCTTACGCTCGGTTTAAACGCACGTTGTAGTTTAAAACGATGTTATCTTTTGATTTTTTATACTATTATTTATGATGGAAACTGTTTTATACTAACTAAATTAGGCAAGTTATAAAAGATGCAAGCCTTCTCGTATCGTTTTGTCGTATGACTTTATGGAATTGTAAATAAGTAAATAGGTATATGAAAGAATTTCAAATATTTTAGCTAATCTTAGCTTTTTTGTTATCTTTATATTTCAATAATTCGGTTTTGTCATAATTAGTTGTATGACATATAAAAATCAACAAATTAAATTGATTATTATATTGATATTTGATTGTGGAATATCAGTTTAGATTAGACATAACCCTTTGTCTCAAGACATCATGGCACCGTCACCGTTCCGCTTGACATTTGTTCAAAGGTCGGACCGAGTTAGTTTGCTTTTCGTTTACTTGTTACAATACTCTTTATAGACAGAGAAAGGGTGGTATTGTTTGTTTGGAAATTAACCTTTACGTTCACTGAGGGCTGAATTTCGCTATTAATATTCATAAGATATAGTGCTTTTAGCTAATTTTCTATTTAACACCTATTTATTATTTTGGTGACTGTAAAAGTATCACTACTAAAAATCGTGTATTGATCATTTCGCTTTAGAAAATTGTCTGTCGTCAATCGCGACAGCTACTGATAATAATATAACAGTTAAATGGCACTTATATAATAGTCTATACAAAGTTCGATTCGATTAAGACATTTAAAGACAAAAAATTCTATTCAGTATTTGACAAAAGCATTCAATCACGAAACCCGTGAATAGCATAGAAACGCATGGACAGGTCATTAACCATAAACCAATGCTGGTTATAAAGCGTGAATAGACGAAAAGAAATGATTAAACAAATGTAACATATCGTTACAGACAATTATGGTGGAATCGAGCGTTAAGAAGGTGGCACGGAAAGGGAATCACCGACACAACATAAGACACCAGTTATCGTAGCACGAGAAAATAATAGTTTTAATGTTGGATATAAATAACGCGCCGTTGTTGAAGACAATGGTCCAGTAATAAGATCTCCTGTTAATTTTGGCGAATGCGGCGCTCGCTCGTGATCGGAGATTTATGGGGGCATTGAAATTACACCTTGTTTGTTCTTTTCGCCACGGTACGTGTCTACGACTATCGGATGGTAGAAATTTTGCAATTTGTCTCGGCGTTGATGCACGTTGGAGGGAATTTTAATATTTTTTACCTTTGGTCCTGGTCACTTCCAGATAAAAGTTCTATTTTGATGGGATTGAAAGGAATTTTAAGCTTCTTATGTTTTGTTTGCTTCTTCATCTTTTCATGTTACATTACAGTGGATCACGTTTGCACTTACCTCTCATCTTTTGCTCGTCCAGTAGTTGTCTCTCCAAGTTGTCTTTCACCTCCCGCTCTCTGAGCACGTCCATCTTCAGTTCGGCTGCAACAATAAAGATATTAAGTTACACTTTAAGTCTAACAAATATATACAAAAAACCGCAGTTTTTTTAAAGTAGCAACAGCCTATGTACGTCTCACAGAGGGTATAATGGCACAGACACCCACGCGGCTCCAGTGCGGATTGTTTTTTGTAGTAGGCAGACAAACAAGCAAGCGGCACATCTGATGTAATGCAATAGCCGATGCCCATGGACATTTACCTTTTATGGTAGAAATTTTTGGAAGAGAAAGGCAGTAAAGGCGGATGGGAGGCATTAAATGGAAGGGCGAGGCTGGAAAAGGTAGGAGAAGGGAGAGGGGTGGGCCACCGGCCACTTCAGCGGACGAAACGCGGAAGCACAAACACTTCCATTTCACGCCGATTTTGTGTGAGGTCGTGGTACTTCTCCGGTTCGAGCCGGCCCATTCAGCAGCAGCGAAAACTGATGCGCGGCTCAATTGAAATATGAAATTGTAATTTCTGTAATTGTATTTTAATTAAGATTGTATCAAGCTCTTACGTAATTCAACGTAATACGTTTCAGGTACTCGTATTTTAGTGTACTAAGAAAGTTACAAGATAAACAACGATTCGAGTTAAATAGATGTTTCATTATTCGCAAAAGGTATTGTATAAATTTAACAGTGAACTGAACCCGTAACAAGGCCGTCAGCAAGGGGCCGATTAAGAGCATAAACACGGATTAACTCATTCGGAATCCCGGTACCATTGTGAAGGAGTCGAATCGGGAGATTTGCATAACTTTCAATTAAACCTAACCTGACGGAAGTTATTGGGGGAGGAAGTTCCGATTGGGTTCCGATTGTTTCGATCGTGTTTGAAGTGCACTTCAAGGAGGCACCTCATAGAACACACATTTATTTCACTATTATACATATTTGTCAGAAATTTAAACGAAAAAGTCATAAAAATTGTTTACAATGTGTTTCCAATATTACTGCACAGAAACATTTTATCGATATAAGTTTATATAATCTTATTTGTATGTTAACTTAGATGTCAAACAACGAACCGTTGATTGGCGTAAGAAGTATGTATAGTGCCCCAGCCAATAAGGGTCTAATCGGTACCATTGAATCGTCGTTTGTGGATTAACTTAACGTCTACGTATACGAACAAAATCAGTTTAAGCGAACGCATCAAGAGCAAGTTGGATTTGAATAGAAAGAGGTCACGTCGGCTCACAGTTTAATTTGGTCCCTTATTCAATTAGCCACCTTAGTCGCTTCTACCTAATGGAGGTCGTAAGGGTATCAGACTGATTAACTCGCGTTGTTAGCACCCACTGCTACGGCGCCTTTGGTGATTTTATTCGAGAATCCGAAAGCTTTGTTCTCGTATCACTCCGAATCTTATCGCTGGGGCGTATTCATAGAATGCATTCAGAAATTCAGTGGCCATTCGACGCGACGTCGCTTGTTTGCGCATACTTTTGACTTTTAGAAATATTTCAAATTTTCTTTCGGGCGGAATGAATTGTATTATCTTCAATATAACATTGTCTTTTCGGTTTATTTTAGTTAATTCGGTTTGTTAGGTGTTTTATGTCGCTAATGGCTAATTAATTATATCTGAACAAAGTAACTTAAATATTATTACCATGAAAAATACACGATTATATTCTTTACGATTTGTGCAAACAATGTTATTTAAAAATCACAAAACCAATTTAGATGTTACTTTACGACGAGCTTATAAACAACTACCAAGTTATAAAAATTTCAAAGAGAGTACGCCATCATCAGAAGTACGTAAAAGCCTTCAGAGTGAATAAATTTCAACTAATTCAATTTAAACTTTGCATAGAGTAACTGCATTAAATTTCTTACCGACTTGTTTTATGAAATGTAAACTGGTTGATGAGTTATAAAAATGTTAAAGTAAATAATTATAATAAAGTAAAACGCTCCACCTAAAAAAATAAATGTGATGATACTAACTTGTATTGATATTATGTTTTTAATTATTTATTGCTTATAATGTCTAAAGAAGGTTCCTTGATGCAGCGCAATTTCACATTTCGCCGTTCTTCGTTGATGGATCACCATGGGAAAAATTTTACCATTTTTTAGGAAATATATTCGTCACGAAATGAACAAGTTGTACAAGCGTAAAAATTGTTCATCATCAAGCGATAGTAAGCAGCATATTTGCTCGTATTAAGACAGTACACATGGTATTTTTGGCTCTGGATTGTATTTTTCGCCTAGAGATAAAAAGATGGTAGAAAGAGGTAGATTTATCTAGCAACATTGCCCTTTAAATCAGACCACAGTAGTGCTTCATTCACAACTTCCCAAACCAACAGTTCAATAACCATGTTCGCAAAAACATATCAATTCGAATAATAACACTTCAAATAAAACTTAAATATACTTCAGGCCAAAATCTTTAATCACGAATCCTCTAACGTTTCTGACCCTTAGCTGTACATATAAAATATGATTTCATCGTAATGCATTAGCACGTATAGATTTACATCATATATCTTGTGCTCGCAACGACATTATGGGCCCGCAACTATCGTGTTCCATTCAATGAGATTTGTTGCGCTAGTTGTTATGCGGGGTGTAATTAAAATTGCCATTTCGGTTAATAATCCGATCGAAATATACATCGTTTATGCTCTATTATTATAACATGAAGCTATTTTTGAGTTCGATAATATTAAATATTATTTGTAGTACTAATATCTCAAATCTCATTATTTCTGTTAGTTTGCTGTCTTGTAATTGTTCTTATTAAAATTGGTAACGATTTGGTTACAGAATGATATGATTTTTATTATAAAATTAATTTATGATGGGCAGAGCAACGCACCCTGTATTCCCAATATTCCCATTATTAGGAAAAAATAAATAAATGGATCTTTACTTGAAATAAAATGAAGGCGAGCTCAGACGAATACAAAACATAGAATCTATGAGTATATTTATAAAGTAAGAATGGTTTAATAAATAGTTATTACTATAATCTAGTTCTTGCGTATAAATACTATTGCCACGTTGATTTGTGTTAAAGTAGAAAGGAGCCAATTTATGAGTTTTTGATAGTTAGCATTATCAAACACATAAAACAAACACGTCGTATTACATCGTGGATTACGTATGTAGACTTTTCGATATATCATCTAAAGCGAAAACAAGTTTCGATCTTTATAAAGTGTGATGCAGATACGATGCAGCTCCTTTTGAATCTCGCAGCGTATCGACTAACAATAATCAGCACGATAATACGGAGACAAGTTAACTTGTGTCCGACGGAGGAACGTAATAAGCCGGCATAAGCGAGTGCGGGCTCCCGACGGATTATCGCGGGCTCGGATCTTGTAAATTGAATCGTTGTCTTGCGCATTGTGCCGCCCGATGTTTTGTTTCGTTCCTTTTCGGAGCCTTCGGTGTTTATATTCGGGGGGCTTATTCTCAAATCGCGTTGATTTTTTAATGTTCGTTAGAAATATCACAGAAATGAATACATGGAAATATCCAAGAATGAAATAAACGCTCATGGGAAAATTTCTTTTCGACAGCATGCAAAATTGTTAGAAGAGTTAAAAATAATCCAGTAAAAGTTATCGCCCTGGTCCTTTGTCCTGAAGGTAAAATTTCCCCCAGCTCTTCCTCTTGCAAGCATATGGAAGAAATTTTTAAATAACAACAGTTTCTCTGTCTGTTCGTATATTTGTATACTTATAACTTGAAAATTGCCAGTCTGACGTTACCAATTTATTGGCATGGTATTAATTTATCAGTAACAAAATAAGTAATACCATTTGTATATACTATGTAGATATGTTATTATCGTAAAACAAAAATGGATGCTCTTTTACATGCGCGACTGAAGTTTTGTCCAAGAATTTTGTTGTTCTTTTTTTTGATTTGCAATAACCTCGGGATTAATTTCGAATCAATCCCGGCGCACGGTGTAATTTAGTGGGCTTTTAGTCGAGAGCGGTTTCGCACATGAGACGTAAATTACCAGGGCCGGGGACGGTCGTTAGGGCCCGTGTCGGCATGCGGCCTATCGCAGCATCTCGCGATTTGCGAGTGGAGGCGCCTCAACAAAAGATGGCCCCGGTGGTCCTCGTACTTAGCGATCTATCCTCTTATTGTTCCATGTAAGTGTGTTCGCAAAGCTCATTAACTTTCCTAAACTTAACATACTCAAACAACGTCGCTTCTAATCCATGGACGGCATATAAATGGATTGCAATTTCAATTCAAATTATTAAGAAATATAACCGACTACACAATATAAATAAAAGTTGATTAACTTTACTAAATGCAGTTTAGCTTACGACTGTCAGTCAACATTGGTCGTCTCTTGCTCACTCGAATGCAAATATACAAACATATTGAAATTTATATTATTACAAACTAGTGCAATGCTAGATAAATAAAGAAAATGTTTGGTCTTACTTTTTTTTAGACTTGAAACTTTGGTGTGCGCACACCAAACAACTTAATAAAGTTTTATCACAATTGGATGAATACTTTCGGAATGCATTACGGACAAACTAATCCATTTATGTAGATAGATAATTGGCAACAGTGCGGTTGACTTGATATTCGAAGAGGAAATGCTGCATGCGTAATGCCGACTATTGCGAAAGTCAATCTCCGGGAGCCTGATTCCTCGAAAGAGACGGAGAAGTTGTTCAATTTTCGCTTTTGCCCCACTCGCACTAGTCTATACACAAATTAATATGCAGAAGTTATTGCTGTTTATTATAAAATCCATCAATCAGCGATCTTTTATCGTTTAAGTGAAATATTAAGGCAGCATTCCAGAGCCCTATTAACCAAGACAAAATTGATACTTTAAATATGTTAAAAGGTAGGGTAAACCGCATGTTCTCAAAAAATATTTTTATTTGGTAATGTTTTTTTATAATTAAGGGACCAAGAGCATTGCCAATTTTTCTGCCACGAAGCTGTAATGTGCAAACACTTCTGGGTTCCGGTTTAAAGGGCAATGGTGATATACCATCTCATATAAATTTCATGCACACGTTAGCATGGCCACTGCAATGTCAAACAATTTTAAAATACTGTATTGTTAAAGGTAAGCACGTCACTTACCATCAGATGCTCTATTTGCTCTTCTCTTCACTTAATTCTTTAAAAGTTATAATTTTTTTATATAAAACTACCGAAGTATTTATAAAATCATTTGAATCTGATATCCACAGATAGAATATACGCGCGTTTACCAAAAAAAGTGTACCATAAGAGCAGAGCACTCAATTATTAAATCGATCTTTATATCAGATCAATCAAATTTAAAAACCTAATAGAGTTGCGGCCGACGAGAAATTATTACTTTATAAATAAAATAACAATAAAAACGACGCACCGCCCGACGGAATATGTAATTATGGACAATTATTATTATAACGAAACCGAACTGATGTTGCATCCGATAGATTATTGAAAGGATCGGTGCCCATAAACAAAAGGATCGATTTCTGTTACGCAATTTGGAGTCCCAAGTAATTAACCGACGTTGTGAACGTTTCACGAAAACGTTTAAGCATAAGTGCGCTTGATCGGAGGAGACGTATTTCGTCTTCCATTTTTTTTTCTTTTCTCCCGCACCAGCCAATATGATTGGCGAATTCGGAAGGGTCGCGGCAAATTCTATTTCTCTTCAATTTCATGCACTCAGTAAAAGAAACATTTATATTTAAATTTGGAACGTGCACACCCTTAGCAGGCTTCGTGGTGCAGTTAAATGTAATTTTGTAAAGAAGTATAAGAAGACATTTTCAAACCGTTTTAAGTTTTAATGTTTAGAAAGTAGAACAAAATACCTAGAGATTTCTTGAATC
>DWHQ01000290.1:0-15327 GCA_018247955.1 Eurytides marcellus marcellus | reverse complement strand
TTATTACAATTAATTTACACTTCTCCGAAAACTCCTAAATCCTAAGTGACTGTTTACATAAGTTTTTTGGACGCACACGCAAGATATTGTTTCGATTGACCACGAAGATCGAAGGACCAGCAATTACTACGTCATACCTATAGCAAGGTAAACGCATGCGCAAGAAACGTTACATGCATACATGTTATTACACAACAATATCCGGTAATCTGACCTCGCCTACCTACGAGCACCACAAAACCGCATCGCATGCACTACCCGCACTTCGAGGGAGCTATCACCAGAGTATGCTACTGTTTAGCTATGAGTTGAAGTTCTAATACCAAGATACAAGCGGTGCAATGGCAGATTTAAACAACATTTTTTAAACTAACAGGCACAATTAGAATACCCACCACGAAAGACTGAGGAAGGATTTATTAACTACACAATATACAATATTAAGGTAAGAGGAGTGAGAGTGTGGAGGTGCGGTCACTCGGGCTCATTTATGCTGTAAAAGAAAAGTTTTTAATATATCCAAATGGAATGTGTGCTCCTTACGAGATATATCATTTATGTTTAACCTGCCAAATGTGTTAAAGAATTTGCGTGCAATATTTCGATTAAGGCCTTAGTTGGTAGTCACTGAGACTTAAATCGAATACTCAAAAATACTTAAGTGTACATCGATCTTATGTTCAGCCGTGATACTGTCCCGGTGAAGCTGGTATACTCATGTGACAGCTAAGGCCGTTGCGTTCTACTACAGTAAAAAAGCTATTTATTAGCTTTTTTACTGTGGTCATGAAAACAATTACTCAAGAACAATTACTTTGCAAAATTAATACAGACGGTTTAATTACGATCGAATACGATTATAAATATAGTTGTAGTATGAGCTGAATACTTAATATTTTGTCACCTGTTCAGTTCTTACAATCCAAATATTATAAAGAAGTTCAGAGTACCATAACGAACTACGATCAGAGTCATGAATGTTGTAGCTGGAAGGTTGACTTATTGATAATACAACCGTATCCTCACAATTGGTGATGTATCAAATATAAGAACTGATATAGTACCTTTTTATCAATCCTGGACTCCTTGATTATTTTATTTATAAAGAATATTAATCTCGGTGTAAATTTTAATTAAACTTGTGTTTTAAAATATTCGTTTGAAACTCTATTTCACAAGCAAAACATATATAAAATATGGGACGTATGGCACATACATACACATATTTACAGCGATTTAAATGAATATGAGATAAGGTTGTGTTGTGTGATTAATTACAGACAGGACGTTGTCTTTCCTATTAGCTTTTTCTTATCATTTTCATAAATAATTATAAAACTGTCCATTTAAGTAATTTATGCGTAAAATGGCACAATCAAGGGTCATTTAAATAAACTTGATAATACTGTCATCTCTGGGTTCATTAGCCACTTGTAAAGACAAAGTGGCCTTATGGGCTTAACTTAATCACTAGGCTCGATAATTAAGTTATTTCACGATTTTTATTTGGTGCTCCCCTTTCAGCCACTTGTTTAATGACTGCAGCACTTTACTTATCCATCTAATTCTGGACGAACAGAGGGATAATGTGTAATTCACTTTAAAGAAATTCAAACGTAAATCATGGTTTCGTTGTATAAGGTTACTAAAAATGTCACAAATTAATATCGCATCGTTCTTTTAACTACCAGGGTTTGGTTATCCCTTTTCTAGATAGCATATCATATACATATATTTTGTGTACAAAAGTTTTTGTGTGTAAAATTCAAATTCCAAATAATTTCGTGTGAATTGCTCAAAACAATATACACTGATTAACAACAAAACGGTTAATATAGCTATTAAAATATTAATATTTACAAGGACAGATTACACATGATTAAGATACAGTAGTATTAAAATAAATCTGTAATTTAATTGAAAATAATTTGCTACTTAGTAAAACTAAACAGCATAATGGGATTAAAATTAAAACATAATTTTTTTTTAAACTTTTATCAATATTTAGAACTAATACATTATTGTTTATCCTCTAGAATTAACACACAAAATAATGTTCACATAAGCCTAACTTACTACTTAACTTTAACGTAGATGTGTATATTTAAGTATTTTTTTTGTATTTTTTTTCGCCCTCCTATTTCTCAGGGTCGACGTATTTTTGATATAGGTGATGTTTTAGACAAGAAAAATGAGAACGATACAGATTGATGAAGATTACTTTTATTTCGAAAAAAATTACAAAAAAAAATAAACCGAAATCAAATGACTTTTTGTGTTATAAAAGGAACATACGTATAGTTTTATAAGTACCAAAAACATTAACGAATACGGAGTTTGTTTACCATTGCCAGAAAAGTGAATAGATGCATAGAACTAACACACTGCATTCAAAAGCAGGTCGCCTGTCTTTCAATAGAATTCAATGCAATCATTGTATTGGTAACAACACGTCTCCCTACGTTCTATTGCCGGGGCTAGTGTAACCATAATAACTAAAGCGATTTTTTATATATTTAAAAACTAAATTTCTTTTAACTGACAACTTATTTCCATTTTTATAACCTTATAACAAGTACAAAATTCATTACCTTAATGCAATTATTATTTCTTTTTTTATATTTAAATTAATTCACCTAAAAAAAAAAACGATATAGTTTTAGTGTATTATATTCATATTTGTTTAAACAATATCGATAATATTTTGAAAACCATCCAAAATAATATTTATTCTATGGAAATACGACAAAATTGTCAGGAATCGAACGAAGATCGATGGAGAAATATTTTCGAGTATTAATATTAATATATTTTTTTTAGTTTTTAATCTGAAGCTATTTCTGATATTAAATTTTGTTCTGACTGCTTTAAAATCATATAAAATTGATGAATGTATATTATTATAGAAAAACAAACAAGTTACAAAATAAAATAAAATATTTATTATTTTGTACATACGTTAGTCGATCTCTTTCGAGGTCTGTCAAGGTGTATCTTTCTGAAAAGAGCGTTACTAACTAAAATATACCTTGTTTTCAAGGAATAGAAGTAATACAAATAAAAAATACATATTTTCATGAACACGTTTTGCAAACGAGCAAGCACTTCATCTGGTAGTATGGTGATCACTTACCATCACTGACGAACCGCTTGCTCGTTTGCCTCTAACCCCATAAAACCGTAATAATGCCTTTATGGATAGTTTTCGTGTTGGCAAAACCATGGTCGCAATAACTACAGCCCTAGCTCCTCGCACGTAAACCGATGACGTCCGTGTGTTGAACTCTGCAATTGGCTGAATTACGCGATAAATGCTCGACTAGTACCAATTCCCACAAACCCACGATGGTTATTGACATTAAGTCTATGGACGATATTATTTTCGCCTTTCATCATAGCATATTATGACGGAAAACATCCGGTTCCCGTCGAGCATTCAATTGAGGAGATGAGTTGTTATTTATTTATTTTCATACAGACGAACCGTCGCTGTCAATTGATATGCGATCGAGACTTCGACTTATTTTTACACTTCACACACACACACTGATTGCATCACCCAACTTATATACTTGCAAATATTTACTTCTCCTTAATCGCATTAAATCATTTCTATCGCAATTTTATTTCTATTAGTACGACTCATTAATGATAGGACTCTTTTGTATAGTCCGTCCTTGATATTGATGGCGTTGCCAATTATACTACCGCCAAGCAGTAATATGTAAGCACTACTGAGTTCTGGTTTGAAGAGCAACGTGTAATTACTGGGCATAAAAATTAATAATATAAAACAAAATAACATCTTAAATCTCCGGGTGCCGAGCGCAGCGCAAAGCCAAGGTTCTGTGTGCTGTTGTCTTGTTATGGCCAGGCCTGGTCGCTTACCATCAGGCCCATTTTATTGCACATCTCGTCACTTTATCTCCTAAAAAAAGTAAAATAATAGAAAATTATTGCTAATGTTAAAGTCGCACTGTTTTAAGAGAAAACACTAATGTTTGGGTTCAAACAAGTCAACTCTCCTCAACCTCCAAAAACTCAGTTATAATTATTGGTCTTCAACGTCTCGTTATTAACTGATTAAATTTTTGTCGATTGCATTGTACTTTTTTTGGCGCATCTGAAGTTGTTTTAGTAAAATTCTTATTTGAAATTAAATATGTTGATTTTATCAAGTATGAATATTGTGTGAAAATCTGGTTGTTAAAGAAATAATTAATTTAAACAAATCCTTCAGTAATGTATGATGCGCACTGTGGTCGGACAACAGCTTTTAAGTGCAGGTCTCAGACAATGGTTAAACATACACTGTCAGCCAAAAGTTTGAGACCACCTACCTACATCAAAGTGAAATTAAATAAAACTCAAAATACAAAGCAATTAATTAAAATATTTATTTACTAATACACATACATCAAGAAGAAAACGAAAAAGTCAAGAAATATCAACCATTTATGTGAAACATGCCGATCATATTATAAACACAGTTTTTGGCCAAAAATAAACCACCTTTGCATTCTATTACTTTTTTTAATAGTCTCGACATACGAGCAATCAATTTATCGATTGTATCTTGTGAAATACTGGTCCAGCATTCTTGTAAAGCCATTCACATGTCTTCTTGCGACGAGGGACAACAACTGCATGTGATTACTTCACATACATAGGCTCGTACAACACTAACGGAGTGGACAGAGGAAAAAGTACTGTCAATGTTTCACATTATAAAAAAAACATATCACCGTAAACTGTCCAAAAATAACAAACAAAAACTTATACATCATTTTAATATATATATTTAGCGTCAGGTATCGCGTGAAATGAACCAAAAAAAGTAAGCAATTATTATATTTCGCCCAAAATATAAGGCGTGTAACAACTCCGGCCGACAACGACCTTTTCCGCTTGGAGTTAATCGCAATCATTTCATGCGACAAGGTTGGCCGACCCTGGCCGATGCAATGTCGCCGAAAAGCGTAGAGCAAAGGTAAGGGCGACACGTGCGTGGTACTCATTGCACCATTTATAGCCAAATATTAATTTAAAAAAAATATTAATAAACACAATTTCTCTTACGTAACATAGTTACGCATCGTTATTATATTTTAATACTTACAATTAATTAATTTGGGTATAAGATGGACTAGGCTCACGTTTATTAACACACGTGTTATTTTTAATCTTTTTAATTTATAGGATAAAATTTAAGCTATTCCGTCCCAAAATCTTTACTTATGTCAAAACAATGTCGATCTACAGTTCCGAGGCTGTACTGTTACTTCCGCATTTATAATATTAATAATTAAAGGTCATAATGTGAAAACAATAACATCTTTCATTTATCATTTTGTATAAAGAAACTGACAGATAAACTTTATTTTTATTCGTTATATTTTTATTGTTACGGCACACTGACACTACGTAAAATTGTCATCGCTTCAAGTCTGCTTTGAATGTAAATAATGTACAAATCAGCAGTGTTAAGGAAATAAACCGAGTTAAACTGTTTAGCTAAGATGATTCAACGGCGTTAAATTATGTAGAAGTATATAGTTGAATAACATGTAAATGTAAGTTAGTATTACCGCAATTGTAACAGTACATGTGTTTTAAATTATGAGTTGATTCTAGATGTATCGTAAGATTAAAAATTCAATATACTCGTTTTAAAATATCTATCAATTATAAGCAATCATTATGAATGTTTCAAAAAGACTTCCACATGAAAGTCAAACCGAAGATGCTTACAACGAACATGTTCGAAGCTTATAAAATATAATAGTAAAAAAAACATTTACACAAAACAAGTATACGATAATTGATAATGTCTAGATATGATAAAAAAGAAAGACATGTGTCACAAATTTAAAACTTACAATTGCTTAAGCTTTATAAAATATTTAACCGGAAATATATAATGTGTCATAAAAAATATTACGTCGAGCTTAACTACCGCCCCCGAAAGATAAGATAGTACTATGTCCTGCTTACACAACCTGTCACTTCTGTCGCTCGCTCATCCACTGAGCGCGAATGTAAATAAACCTAATATTTGCAAAAATAATGTTTTCTCACCTATACGCTTTGTGAGTCTTATCATTTTTCCTGTTGTAAAATCAAGCTGTCAAGATTAACCAAGACAGAGTTAAACAAAGTTTTAAAGTTTCAGTGTCATAGAGTATTTTAAATTACAATTAAATTTATAGAGTCGTCAATTTGCGTTTTGTGTATTATATAAATTTGCTTAGTCATGTCTCGATGTTGGTGTAAATGTACATACATTAACATAAAATACTAGTGGTATTTCCTACTCTTTCTCCGATCTTATAGCAAACAAGTTGGACCAAAAAAGCTTATAAATACGTACAGTTACTAGGGTTTAGTGTAAGAAAGTGACAAGGATATTTTCATCGCAGAATAATAAAGAAATAACAAAAAAACGTAATTCAAGAATCCTAGTAGATTGATAAAACGTGCTTAAATCCCGTGTGTGTGCATTATAATTTTTACAATATTTTGTATTAAATTTTATCTAAATAAATGTTTTGTTATTTTTAGGCCCAGCTACATGGATAGAAAAGTTTCCCGAAGCGCGCGGCGCACGGCAGAGTCCCGTAGACATAGACACGTCGCGTGCGAGCAGTGGTGGCAGCGCCCCACCTTTGACCTGGCGCTACTCCGTCAACCACACCCGATCTGTCGTCAATCCGGGCTATTGCTGGCGAGTCGATGAGAACGGATATGACTCGGGTAATTATCTTCTAATTCAATTGAATCTTGTTGCAACGAGTTCGTTTCTTTTTAAACTTACATAGGGAGAGGATGGTAAATATTCGAGTTTCAGAGTAGGTAATAAATGTTCGACGACGTATTTATTTTAACTATACTCAATGTGTGATCCTAAAGTTTTGTCTTTTAATTATGTAAAAACGCGAAAGTTTAGGATTATTTACTAATTGTAACCTAATGTAAACGACGGGAACAGCTACGTGGTTCTACGGTGGTAGAGCCACACCCCTTCTTTCCTCTCTTACTTGATTTCCCACTTCTGCCTCCATCCCTTCCCTTCCTCTCTCCGCTTCCCACTCCATCTCGCCTCCTTCCTCGCTCTCACTCCTCCAGCCTCCCTCTTTTAAAAATTGCCTCCCTTAAAGCCTGGCAACGCATTGGCAAGTTCTATAATGATGCAAATGTCCATGGGCGGCGGTGATCGCTTATCATCAGATGAGCCGCTTGCTCGTTTGTCAGTCTACTCATTAAAAAAAAAAAACTAAAATATACGAAGATAAAAAGTAATGTTTTCAACATACAGGCAATTAAATATAAATTGTTAATTGTAAATCAAACAGAATGTAGAAATACTTTGTTCATTAACCCCAGACTCTAAACAAAGAACCCTCGTAGTGGTAACAGAATGAGGTTATAAATCACAGAAATTTTCATGGTATATAACAGCTATTCGTGCTATTAATTTACTGCTGGAAGAGGAGACGTCAAATTTCCGCTTCACCAATCATGCACGTGGAAACTGCACTTGACGCTGTCACACGAACAGCAGTTTGAAATTCAACTGACTATGATATTCGTTTTTTTAAATACTTACATTTCTATCTGAGTAAATATACTATTTAAAAGTTTAATGTGGCAGTATTATTTTATCTTGTCATTTGAGAGAATGGACATTACTTTTTGGAATACACAAATTAGGACAACATTGTAGTATACTGTAGTACAGATAAAGTCGTATATTATAAATATTAAATATAGGAATTTAACTAAAATCCCAATGAATGTCCAAGACATTAGACTTTGATATAACGATGAGGACATTACAATACTCGTATTACGTGCAATGAAAAGTGACTACACTATGACCGAAAACTTTGCGGTAGGAAAAAACGCAATTAGTCATGTGTTAATGGACTTCAGGCATTTAGTGTGCATAGTTTTCGAAAATATAATTACTAAATGTTTTATCGTGATGATTCTCTAAATAATCTCAAAAGTAACCCTCACGGTTACGCACACATTACGATACCTAATACCTAAAGTTATGCACGCGACATTTGACTTTGACTCAGAGATAGCGTCGCTGTTTTTAGATGCAACCGTATCCAATGCGATAAGCCGGTCGCATGCTATATGTGCAGTAACATATTCATGGAACGGTCGACATTACAGAGCTCCGCGGAGGCCCACTGGGTGCAGATGTGTACAAACTTCAACAGTGGCACTGCCACTGGGGCGCGGTGAATGGAGAAGGCTCGGAGCACACTGTAGATGGACGCGCATTTTCCGGTGAACTACATCTTGTCCACTGGAACACATCAAAATATAACAGCTTCGCGGAAGCAGCCGGACAAGCCGACGGGCTCGCTGTCCTTGGAGTATTATTAATGGTAAAACACTATACTACTCTGTTATTAATAAGCTGTTCGCTCATGATCGATTTTTGTTTTTTCACAAAAAGAAAATATTTGCAAACTATCGTACAAATATTTATATTTCATAAGTGAATTTATAGTATCATTGATTAAGCTGAATAATATATTTCGCCCGATTTTAAAATTTGTAAATATTAGAACTTGAGTGTCAAGTTCTAATATTTACAAATTTTGAAATCGGGCGAAATAAGTGTGTGAAAAATAATTTATTTCGAATAAACAGTCAAAACCGATACCATTTTATTTACAGACCTGGGTAAACAAATTTTATTCAGATATAAAGTACACCGTACTGACTAATTCATGTTATATTAAGAGCGCTAGTCACACAAGTATAAGTAAAATGTATAAAAAAAACTTTAACGCTCGTTAACGGCTTCTAGATGAGAACAACACAAACATCAAAACCTCAACACCGGAGACCAACTTTCACTTTATGTAAACGTATTACTTTATTTGGTATTTAGTTCTGTAACCTTCTGGCGAATAAAGAGCGTCTAAAGCTCACTTTTCATAATACATTTAAAAAACATTAAGTGTAAAGAAACTTATTGAAAGAAATATATAAAAATCTTTCATGCTTATTTTATTGCCATTAATTTAGAGTTGGCTTAAAAAATTTCGCCCTTCGTAAAGGAAGATTACATACGGCTCATATGTAATTCATAAAACAAAAAATTAGAATTTAAAAATAAAATATAAGAATGATAGTGTAAATAGGACATTGGTCGTCAGGAGGATAAACATTTACATACAAGGTTGTTGTTATTACAGTCGCCAAAACTTTCATATTTACTCGACGAATATAAGCTACGATATTAACACCATTACGGTTTTGCCACGTATCTACGTTTGGTTATTTACGCTATCGTAAATGTTGTTTATAAAAACTTTTAAAAACATCTATATTTTGATCGGACATAATTTTTTGATAATAACACAGACTGTGTTGTGCTGCTTCACGAATAGGTCAACTCGTCTAGGCAGTATCACAGCCTCCTTTCATTGGATAAAAACACGCTTTCTATATCTCTGGGGTTGTAGATAGCCATGGGCGACCATTATCACTTACCATTAGCTAAACCATCAGGTTTCTCGGTTGTCACCTTTTCTCATAAATAAATAAATCATACGTAAGAGAAAATACAAGCTTATCTATAAATAGAAACTGCACTCAATTACGCTACGAAGCCTTAGTTTCTCAATCCTTTAAAATCCTATATAAGCCATTAAACAAAATAAACGATGACAAAATAGACGATATATATCGTCTATATGAATTGTGAATTTGATTTCATCATACGATAAAATCAAATTCACTTACGACAACTAAATTTTTCCGGATTAAAAAAAAATCGTAACGTAACGATATAACAATTACTCGAATTAAACTTTATTAACTTCGGTTACTTCTTCGTGGTCGCACCTTCAACACAACTTCAACTACCAGCTGAATTTTATTTTGCGTCGAAAAGTAGGGATTATTTATTCTTGCTTATGATGTGCAAATTGTTAATCAGCATGAAATGACTTCAGGTGGGAACTAAACACGAAGAGTTAGAAAAAGTGGTGCGGCTACTGCCGTTCATCCAGCACAAGAGCGACAAAGTGACGATGTCCGAGCCATTGGATCCGGCCCGCTTACTTCCTCAGCGCACTGCCTACTGGACCTATCCGGGCTCCCTCACTACGCCTCCGTGCACCGAATCCGTCACTTGGATCCTCTTTAAGGAACCGATTCAGGTTTCTGCCGAGCAGGTAAAGCAACACTCAACGTATTCATTTTGATAAACCTAAATGCAATTTCTATTTTAGTTTTTGTACAGATTTTCAATGGTAATTTCATTATGAAAAATCTCATGAAGATTGACACGTTTGGAACGTGAGATCTTGTTTCTTTAAGAGATAAAGCAACGAGACGAGCAAACTGCCTGTATTAACACAGTGCCACACACTGAGGTGCGCTCTTCAACCAGAGATTTAAAATGTTATATCCCTAAATCCATTAAATAAGCTGACAACATTGTCGTTCAAACCAGAACACAGTAGTGCTCACACATAACTGCTTAGTGGTAACATAACTGGCAATACAGTGGTACCCATTGCGGACTCTGTAAGAGTCCACTTAGACATGTCGATTATAGGAATGTCTTTACTATTATTATTAATATAAGCGAACTGTATTTTTTTTAGTTTGTTCTTCTTTCTTGAATAAGCTCACTTATAATTTTAGAACCAGAAAGTGACAAACCATCGTAATATTTTATCCCAAAATTATATTAAAGTTTACCCCAGTAAGCTCCGGAAGCTATCTTTTTAGTTTGTTATTTATTACAAACTCACTTATGTCTCACGCGGTCGTCATTGACCTTTAGAAAAGAAATACAATGTTGAAAAAATTCCGATGTAGTATGTGCATACAGCCTTAAAATCGGATTAAGGACGCCTACGTTAGCCAACAGGATTGAACGTCGGACGGTGTTTCTAAACTAGTTCCCCTGGCAATTAATAATGATTGCTGCCATTGTACCGGTTTCCGAAGAGCCGCACGCAACGCTGGCGCTCATACTGGGTTACGGTTAACACCTATGATGTTACACTAACACAGTAGGAAGATTGCAATTAAAAAAATATTTAACATATTCCACATTATTTAATAAATATTTTTGCTAATTAGTACATTGTCAAGGCAAATTCCATTACGTTGTTTGATTGATTTTAATTACAAACCACTATAAAATGTACTTAGGATTTAGGTTATGGACTGTTTAGCGCAGTTGTATTCAATTACACCATTATTATTATATTAACAAAACATCAACTGCCGTCATTGAAACTTAGAGTAGACGGAAATACTCCTATCAACAATTCATGTTCCAACGTGATATACTAGGCTCGTATTTATGCTCAAATTTTGACAGTAAACACCAGAAAAAAGTTATCAGCGCCAGTCAATGTAACATAAACCATCAATCACGGTCTCCTAGTCTCCTTTCATGCCTTTCACTGACGTATTTCGGTACGCGGTAGAACCACGCAGCTGTTCCCGCTGCTAAATGGGCGGCTCGAACCGGATAAGTAACACGACCTCACAAAAAATCGGCGTGAAGTTAAAGTGTTTTTGCTTCCGCGTTTCGTCCGATGAGTGTGGTGGCCGGTGGCCCATCCCCTTCCTATCTTCCTTCCTCTCCCTCCTGTCCCTCTTTTTTCGTATCTCCCACTCACTCCTTATCCCTCCCTTTTTCAAAATTGTTTCAAATGTCCATGGGCGACGGTGATCCCTTACCATCGAGCCGCTTGCTCGTTTGTCAGCCTACTCCATAAAAAATAAGGCAAGTTGATCAATCATTGCGTCTTTACATCAGAAAGGTATTTGTGCATGAGTCAAATATTCACTTCTTCGCAGCTGGCACTGATGCGAAAGCTGCGTTGTGGCGAGGCGTCGTGCGGAGTAGAGGCCATGGAACTGCTGCACAACTACCGACCGACGCTTCCGCTCGGCAATCGGGAGTTGCGCGACTACGGCGGCAACTAACAACCCAATAAAATACGCTAAGCAATTCGTTCAACATGTTCTCACTAATGCTGAACCCGTGTGTGTCTCATTCAATGGTGTAAGCGCAACCGTTGTTTAGATTATATCGGGTTATTACTGAACAACGAGAGGCGAGATTTATAACAGAACAATTTACATTGTCTTTGCATTTTAAATAGTATTATGTACCGTTTTAAACCGCAGTATAAAGCCATAGAATATATAAGATCGTTAAAAAAATCAATATATCTTTGTATATCATTTTAAATTATCAGTGAAGGATATAGAACACTCAATAATATATAATCAGAAATATTGGCGATATATGCAGCTGAACAATGAGTTGAATTTGAATTTGAATAAAAAAAAATTAACATATTTAAATATATAAGCTTCGTTAATAATTAAGTTCGTTATAAGTATGAAAGTCTTATAAGTAATCAAGTGCCTTAGGCTATATACATATTATACATAATGAAATGTACTCACAAATTATTTAACTGAGTTACTGATTCATAAATGGCAACTCGTGCGAATCTCTTTTAGGTTTAAGTACGAGGGTTACTATTTATATCTCCATAAACGTAGTATAAGAAATTATCATTTTGTAACAAAATGATTATTTCAAATAAAATTATGATAATATAAGTTTTATGAGTATTGTTATTGTACTTTACACAGTGTAACTTACACATTCGAAATTTATTTTAAAATGTATTCACGTTATTCAGAAAAATACAAAAATAATAAAATAAAAAAAAAATTATATTATTAAAAAAGCATGTCAAAATTGCAAACAGATTTTATTTAATTTTTCTAAAGAGCACATATAATATAGAATATATATGCATGCATTGCAAACATTTATTATACTCAATTGAATTGAACATTTATTTTACTTGATTGAAGATGCCTCCAAGTGTGAACGCAGCAGTTATGTTAACTGTTACATTAGAAATAAGGTATTATAATAAAAAGTAATATGCATTTATACGAAAAGAAAATGTTTTATTAGATCCTGATTTTATAAAAATTATATTATAGATGTTCTCAGAATTATTAATAAGACATTACAGTTAATTTTAAGTATAGAACTGATGTCTAAATAGTTTAAGTGTTTCTCTTTAAGTTATACCCAGGTATTGAAAAATGAGAATTCCAATCCCCCTGTGAATTTTTTTGTGATCTTAGGTCAGTTAATAAAATTTAGGCCCCATTCTATTTGGCACCCGTGGCGGCTGAGGTTTATGGTGGTGATGGTCTTTACTACAATGGACAAAGAGTGTTGTTAACACCGCTCTCGACTCGTTCCCAGCAGTAGTGATCATAGTTGTGGGAGCTCCTCCAATTAGGTGTATCGATTGTGATTCAAGCCAAAGATTGATCCTCCTTCCGAGGAGCCCTTGGACTGCGTCAAGCCGTTACGTAAGTAAGCCGTTGGAATAAATACATTGTCTTAAGTACGGTTCACTACGTTAGTGCGAAAAATTTCGATTTTTTGTAAAAGCTACAAACTTATAACACTCTTGACGGAAAACAAGGAAAAAAAAAATAGGAGCAATTGGAAGAAACACTTAGTTGTTTTCAAGGGATTGGTCAAAAATAATTATTGAATATTTTTATACACATATGGAACAATTTTGTGATGGCATGTGGCTTATATCGAGACATTAAATTAACTGCAAACTATTTTTTAAAAGCCTAGATCGTAAAGTACAACTTGACGCTGTCTACTGACTTAAATTTTATTCATTCATAAGTTGACATCAAAGGCAGCTTACTGGGTTGGTTTGCTTCCTTTTTTACCTTAAAAATTACACTCGTTCGGCGGTCGTTAGTAGCTTTACATTTTCTTACGTAGCAGCTGCTTTCGGTATTTCACAGGGATCAGTTCTCCGCCCTTGCTCTTCGTCATATTTATACACAATATATCGTCGTATTTCAAATAGTTCAAGTTGTTGTTGTACACTAATGATTGAAAATTATATTCCGTCTAACGATGAAGATCTAATACATAATGATTTGGATATGCTAAAAGACTAGAAAGTTGTGTAATTCAGCTGCCAATAAAACAAAACAACATTTTCTTAAAACTTATTTTCTGTTACAGTAATGTAATACCTCCCAACTTACATCTATAATGCCATGAGCTGCTACAGAAAGTACTCAGTAGTACTGAAAGAACTCAAGGTGATTAAAGAAACAAAACTCACGCTTGTAATGTAACGTGTAACGTCGCCGCACGGATGCTTTCGCTTAACGACTGATAGATATTTTAATAGATGACTTGACTCTTAGAATTACTATACTAGCTTTATCACAATAAACATATGAATTCGGTCAAAATACAACACGTTTAAAAATGTTTACCGTTTTCTTTCTCCCGCTTTGGCTACAAAATCTATAATTGAAAGCAGTTACAGAATAAATAATAATTATCTACATTGAGTATTTGGAGGTATCCATTCCATTTTCGTTTCTGCCAAGATCGTCTTGTTGTTCAAGCTAATCTTTTGATAGTTCGTCAGCAAAACGATGGTGTTTACAGCTGTTTGACTAACGTTTTGTCATTGATGAAAACGAAGAATAATACTGGGTCCAAACAGGGCCTCTTCGGAATAACGGAAGTGGCATAGTTTGCATTTAACTTATACACATTAACGAACATTACTAAGTTTTTCGACAAGAATAACGTAAACCAATTTAGTAAGTAGTTTCAACTTCATATATCTTATTCAGTTTCCTACTTTGATACTTACCCTGTTTGTGAGCGGACATACTCCACAACAAAGCGGGATCACCGAAAAGCGGTTATATCGCATTATAGTATCTTTAAATAACGTACGAAGTCTCAAAAGGCACTCCTAATAAAAGTGTAAACGTTACTTGGTTGCCCACACTTTGAGAGCCAAGTATCTATCTGCAACTAATAAATGCCATTTGTTTTTGAAATGTAATTGTTTGGCACACAACCCGGACCCCTTGCTGGTCTCATAGATGGTGCGCCACTTCTGGAACGCCTCGGACACTGTTTACTCACTCGGTCAGCGCCAAACCGCAGCTTTCCGATTCACATTAACTTTGCCAAGTTAGAGTTGAGTTGACATATCAGTCACCTCAGAACAGGTACGCATGAGCGAATGCAATCTTATCTTATCTTGACTGACGTTGATACTTTTAGCCTATGCGGGTCTGTAAAGCTTCATCGGATCCCGAATCCGTGGAAATGCTAGTTTCCACGAATTGGAGTCCTGTGGGTCCTGAGAAGCGAATGCAATGCTAATATATCCCAGTCTCATATTACCACCCGAATATCTCAACACCGCGATTTACAATGTATATAAA
>DWHQ01000289.1:0-15350 GCA_018247955.1 Eurytides marcellus marcellus | reverse complement strand
TAGCTCAGTGTCCGGGCGCTCGCTTTTAATTCAATATACTCGAGCAACCCGAGTTCAAATCCCGGTGCCGGCACCAACGAATTTGTTAATTTATAACTAACGATTTTAGTGTCGATTTACCACGTGCTCGACGGTGAAGGAAAACCTCGTGAGGAGACCTGCATATTTCAGAAATAATAAAAAAAATCTTAAATATATAAAATCCTCCAATCTGCAGTGGGAGGCCAGTGCCCAGCAGTGGGACATATAGAGGTTGTTACTTTAATACGAAAAAAAAGCTTGGGAATCACCGATTTAAGCTTATAAAGAAACTTATGTTTAAGAAATCCACCACTAAGTTCGAGTTTGGGATATATGTAGGCGTCAATCGTCGAGAAATAGAAATAGAAATAAAAATCAGAAAAGGGTGGCATGATGTTTTATTCACACAATTTCCTGCGTATTATGCTTATAAAATTGTTCATAAACGATGTAAATAAGGATATTACTTTCAAAAGCAATTTTATAGCTTTAATGGTCAAATTTAAGACAATTTTGTAACGTTACGTTGTTACGATGAAATAATAAAACGTTAAGTTACTTAAACTAAACAAAGAATCATAAAATATTAAGGAAAGTAAAGGAAAAAAGGGAAATAATTCTGATCCAAAAAATGTTTTTTTTTTTTTTTAAATCTAAAAACATTATAAAATTTTAATGGCAGCCATTGTCGAGTTAGAAGCATCGATGAGAGCTTAGCACACAACTCATCAACCCGATAATGTAAGCTTTCCTGCGACCTGTAAATTTCAATTTTCATTTCTCTAAAAATGTTTTGAAAAATTTAATTATATTTACATGTAGTAATTTAACAAGATTTTTTTTAAATAAAATAAATGACAACCGACTTCAAAGAAATGTACAATAACCTCAATATATAATTACTACTCCATTTAAAGAGTTCCCTAGTATATCTCAGCAGTTTATTGTAATGTAAGGACAGTAAATTTTGTATGGAGACAACCTTGGCCGCATATAAGTTAAAAAAAAGACATTTTGTAACTATGCTGAAAATATCTTTTAAGGTTTGTCATTGAAAATTTTTATAGACTAACGCTACAAAAAGATATCTCTAAGTTAACTATAGTTCTTAAATCGACAAAGTTCGATAGGCATGGAAATGATAGTCTATCTAGTCTCAAATAGAGTTTTGTAAAAAGGTTTTGTAGTAGAAGAAGGAAAAATAACGTCATCCTTACAAAAAAAAACAAAATTACTATCAACGATTTTAACGTTATTAGAAAATACAAAAGAAATCGCTGGTATATTACTTAAAATGTGGGAAAAAATACTAGATTTTCTATCCCTCACAAGAGTAGCTCATGGTTGAAAAGGTCTTTGCATATAACTTTTCTGTATACTTTCTTTTTGTATGTTATTTACTTGTTTACATTACTGTACGCAATTCACGAATATTAAAATTTTATGAAATTTTAAAACACAGGTTGTATTGCAAGGTTTATCTCATATGAATTAAAATAAAAAAATAAAAAATAGCAAAAAATAAAAAATAACATACATTAAATAATCATAAGTAATAATAAAATAAGCATAGAGATTTGTTAATAATTCTGAACCCATATCTTTATTATATGAAATAATTAGTTAGGATAATTTTTAACGTTTATGAGACTATCCTTGCGTTTGTTAATGTAGTTAGACGATTTTTTTTTTTTTTTACTTTTAGGCTATCGAAAATAATTTTATTAATTACGTTAAAATATATATTAGAACAAAATATAATGACAAAACACCTTACACATTGAAGAATCCCCTTATATTGGGTTACAAAATTAATTACAGTTTAATATAAGCAAAAGCTTTGCTGATGAGAACGGAACGAAGTTGTTCGATACACCATTTAATGTTTAAAGTGATAATAAAGAGTACCACAAAACTTAAGAACCGTACTAACTTTAACAACCATTTTACGAATAAAATATGTTTATATGTCACTATTCACTACTTGAGTCATAGATGAAATTTACTTCAATCAAATATCTCTTAGCTCATCAATTTTTCTTATAATAAATCATTATTAAATCGGGATCGTCCATCTCGTAAATATCTCGAAGTAGTTTCATGTAGTAATTAGGCCCAAAAGCGCAATCATCGTCCTATAAAAATCAGAATTGTTTATATAAAAAAAAGATAAATCAAACTTAAAATTATCTTATAATTCTCACCGCCTGCTAAATAAAGTAACCTAACCTTAGTGTGCTGTGTAGGTAAAAGTAATCAGCATCAAACAGCGGAACAAGTACAGAAAAGTGGAATGATTATTATATAATAATATATTATCAAAAAAGCCTATTAAACAATAAATATGTCTATGGGATACAAAAATGTATGGAATGAACTAAATTGACTCGTATGCTGGATTGCTGGGGTCCACAAATTCGGTGATCCGATGAAGCTTTATAGATGAGGCCCTATAGGCTAAAAGCATCAACGTTAGTCAAGATAAGATAAGAAGATAGCTATTATATTGTGACATAAAACATTGTATAATCATTTTCAAAGAGTAATTTGAGTTTCTCCCTGGCTCAACATAGCGGCATTCCGATCACACAGAATTATAAAATGGAAAAATGACGATTCGAAAGTGTTTGTCCGAAAAGCTTATTTGAATAAAAAAAAATAATTTGATTTGATTAAATAACAACGCAGGATATTTACCATGTTAGGAGGTCTGTTTTCGTAACAGCAAGCCATAGATGAGTCATATATGTAGTCCCAAACGTCTAATGGAGTGAATCAAATATTTCATAATAAACAAATGTACGTTGATATTTTTTCTAACAACTGATGAAAAGGCGAGAAAAGAAGTAATAGAGTTTGATATTACTAGTTATATAAGAAAAGTTATTGAACATTATACTTTATTGATTATAAAAATACTTGGTATTTTAACACAACTTGGTATTTTAACACAACCAAAGAGTTGTAGGCTTTGCTTGGCTATGTACTGCTTTCGTTCATTATTTATTAATTTAGTCTTTATTGCAGTTAAAAAGTGCAAGCAAATCTAAGCATTCTCTCCCCATTAATCAATAACCCGTAATTCAAAAACAGTATAGTGACGGAATGACCATAATTTTTTCGAGGAAATTTGGTCTTCAAATGGGAACGCAATATATTACTGCTTTGAGACAGCATAATTGGCAATCATAAGAAACTTCTTCAAGCGGTTTCTACAAAAGAAAACTGCTTACAAATATTAAATTACGAGAATTTAATGTCTGCAGACTGAATTGCATACAGTAATAAAAACAGGTAAAGAGCATAAAAAAAAAACAGAAAAGTTATATGCAAAGACCTTTTCAACCAAGAGCTACTCTTGTGAGCGATTGAAAAACAAACCAGTATTTTTCCTACATTCAAAGTAAGAATAATATACCAGCGATTTCTTTTGTATTTTTCTCATCACTTTAAAATCGTTGACAGTGTTTTATTTTTTGTAAGAATGACGTTATTTTTTTTCTACTACAATACCTCTTTTGCAAAACTCGCTGCATCCCCGTCGGAGTTCTATTTAAGCCTAGTTTTCTATTATTTCTATGCCTTTAGTACTTTTTTTTCAATTTGAGAAGCACAATTACCTCCGATATTTTGAAGCGCTTTGCTATAAAAAAATTCATAGTCATAGTTAAAATTGATACTAACATTCTTAATCCTAATCTAACTTTTTTTAGTTGTTTTTTTTTCTATGTGGAAATCCTACAAGGATACCTATCCTTAGAAGACAGGTTATGTCGGAATCCTACCGGCTAAAACCCAACGATCGTCATTAGTCCTGTTAAGGAATCACGGGATCACCATAAGGAACGCAACCGCGGCCACTTTAACTTGTTGCTTAGTAGCACAGCCTTGATTTCTCTAGGGATCTGGGGATCTGGGTTCTAATCCTAACCTAACCTTACTTAATCTGAGGTCAATCACTGGTTCGTTAACAATCTTCTTAATTGAAGATGATTCATCACTTCAAATAATCAATAATTAACCATATATATTCATTAAAAACTTGTGACTGCAAACCTTCTTCGATGTTATATTTTGACCGTACAAATTTCTTGTTGTATTATTCAACTAACTTTATGCAGTGATAAAATGTCGAAAATTTGCCAGTCATACAGTGTACGCGAAAGTCGTAAAGTAGATAATGTTACCCGCTTAGAATCTTAAAAATAGCTCTAATGAGAAAATGATGGGAGTAACAATTCTCCAGGGGCATGGACAGTGATATTTCGTGAAAACGACTCGTTTATAATTGTTTATAGTCATGAGCATAATACATTACAAAGGTAAATTTGGCTCAAATAGATTACAATAATATTATAACTAATTTATTTTATAAGATAAATAATTTTGTTTTGATTGAAATTTTCCCAAATGAAAAATGTTTTCGTAAATCAAATATATGCACATGTTGTAACTATTAAATCATATACGACTAAAGCCTGGCTTTCAGTATATGCATTATTAAATTTAGAAATGAATAAGGTATTTTGAAACGAATAGTTTCTATCCGTAGTGCAATATTTGATTTTTTGTGAAAACAACATACGTAAATTGTGTTCAAACTTAACGGCTCAATTTCCCCGCGTCCGTATTCAATAATACGTCGGCCAAAATTTGTAGATCGGGTAGCATTTAGCGCAAAAAAAAAGCGAAGAAATGTGCACAATTGTTACTTTGACTGCGGCATAAATGGTGTACAAAGTATTTCCATAGGTGCTTCCACATATAAAATCCTTTTGTTAAAGCGAAGCAAACTTGTACTTTCACATGGCCTGTATTAAAGCTGGAAGAAAATTCGCAAGAGGAGGAAAAATTATTTGAAGTGCCTTTGGCAGCGGAGTAAGTGAGTTGATGCAGTACATACTAAACTTGAAGTATAAAACCACTTTTAAAATGAAATACTCTCGTTTCGTTTGTTTCTTACGCAGTTTTTCACCACTTGAAAATTTTTGTGGATGGACCATTATACATTTTCCACAATGTCAAACGGCGTTCTATATGAATTACAACAACTTTATTTTGTATTCACTCGATATTTTCCTTTTAAATGGTAAAATGTCGTTACTTGCCGTGATTATACATATATCTCAACAATTTTATTAATGTATATTTAAGTAATATATAAAAACATTTGTACAATACTAAAATATGTCTATATAGTCTGAAATATAAGTTATAAATTTTTATTAAAAACCTATGAACTTTTTGAATACCAAAATACTTTTATTTATTTTACCGACGTCGTGAGACATCGTGTGATGACATGACATCGCTTAGTTAGTAATGTTTTACAAATCGCCTCTGATATAATCACAACAGATTCTGTGATGTTATTTTACAATTGTTATGCTTCTTTTATTATTTAAATTTCTCTTATATTTTTGAGAAATAAACTGACGAAAGGAGAATGCCGTTCGCCTGATGGTAAATGACTTACCATGCCATACCCATAACAACACAGTTCTTAAAACCGGTTTAACTAATACAAAATGGTAATGGATCTATGCCCCGTAGTTACGCTGACAACATCGCTCTTCAAACCGAAAATAAAATAGTAGTGCTTGCTAAAACCTAACAGTGGAATAACTGGCAATGCTCTGGAATCACCACAGCAGATTGCACGGAAGTCCACTTTTGAAAACTTTTTGAAACTCCCGATCCTAAGCTTTGTGATGGACTTACCAACTAATATACCATCACTAGCGAAGATAACATTCTAAATGTAAATGTTGTTCTATAGTGAGACGTCGTTATGGTAATGTATAAAACAAAGTCACTTTGCATAACTTAAAAATCACTTTTATTATTTTGTACATAATTACAATTCGCAGAACAAGTTGTATAGTTATCGTACACATATTTATGTATCAATTGAAATAGTTTTGAGCACTACAACATAATAACATACAATTTATATTCATTTGCGTAATTTCTTTCCTTATCATATTCGCTTAGTTTTTAATAAAGTGAAAATAAAATGTAAAAGATCTATTAGTAAAAGAAACAGCTATTGGCACAAACACAAATATTAATTGACATAAATTTATTCTCACTTATAGTTTGTCTAAAAAACACTGTAATGTCTTAATGATATCGAGTATTGTCTTCTACATAAAAATCTAACAAAGTATTCTTATTTAAATTACATCAAATAATGTTCTTATAATAGTATTTATCATTTAATTTGACACAAGTTAATTTGGCACAACCGTATCTTTAACAAAAAAGTAACTAAGAAGGTGACCTCCGAATAATTTTAAAAGAACGCAGGTTCTGTATTCTAAAATACAAAAGTTTTATATGCCTAATATGAGCATATGTCATGTACTTAAGGTGATGTAAATATCGAATGCATTTTATTTATTCTATCACAATTAAGTATCATAACTTTGTCTTTAATTTCCATAATCCACAAAGCTTTATACTTTGAGAATGTATGCATGTGTAAAATTTATAAGCAGATAACAACACTATAACATTTTTCTTTTGATATACATATGAATGTTCAAAACCAAAAATTCAAAACACGTTATTGCATTCTCAATCAATATGAAATGTCAACGTAACTGTTACACCTGTAGTCACGTAGATGTCCAGTTCCAGACAACTTCGGTTCTTTTGATTTCACATACAATCACTAAGTTTGTTTCCCATTTGCAACGCAACTATCAATAGCCCTATGAGGGCTATTGATGGTTTCGTTGACCCCTTTGAGGCGTTCAAATGAGAACATGTTTTCATTCTTAAACAAATTTAAGCCCGCGTAGAATATATATAATAGCTAAACACTAACACAACTATTTATCTTTCAGATTATAACATATTAATCTTTTATCAATTCATTTATAAAAGATTAATATGTTATGGAGCATTTTTAATACTTAAAAATATAATGTATTTTTATCCTTACTGTGCAAAAAGCATTATAATATATTACAATATTACTAAACGTTTGCAATTATGATACATATTAAAACATCAATTCTAACAAGATATAAAAACAATTTCATTCATAATATTTTTTTAATTAAAAAACAATATACGCAGTTGGGTCAAACATGATTACACGTATTACAATAAATTTTAATTTAAGCGTGTCTGAGATCAAAATAACAACTAGAAATTGAAAGCAAAACTTCGTTGACAAGAACGTTTTAACATGGATTGAACGTGTTCAATGTTTAAGTCGGCGGCTTCAGTGGGGTATTCCCTACGTGTAAATTCTGCAACTGTGGCAGCAAGATGGCGGCCGTGGCTATTGTCGTAACCAACACGAAAACGGCGAGCAAGGCTCTATCGGCGACAACGGCGACCTATAGAATAAAAATCAATGTCACAGATAATATAATACAACGACGGCTGTCAAAACTTGTAATTAAAATTTTTCGAGCGAGAGATTTGTTTTCACTTCTTCTATTTTCGTTCTGTCTGTCGCCTGGGATGACGCGTTAAAAAAAGAATAAACCTACGACATGCTCAGGTGCTCATTTCAGATAGTGAAATAAATACTTTTGAATTGACAAAGGTAGTCGACTTTTTCGCTAGAGAACATATTTCAAAATTTTAGAGAAAATATTTATGGGTCTCTTAATTTGCTTTTGTTTAATTCTGAAGACGTATTTATATCAGATATTTAACACAATTCAATGACGTTTGTAGCGTATATATCAACGTAACATTGTATATGGTGTACCCTTAGATTTATAATTTATCTCACAAGATTATCACATACCTTATAAGATTATATTATATATAAACTCACTGTCAAAAAATTTTGTTCTGTACATACTTTTTACAATTTAACGCATTATTTTTCGATAGATTATAATCAATTGAAGTCAGTCTGTTAGATTAACAAAATTATATTCATAAAGATGTTTTACATTCCTATGTTTTAGGGGACTGCACGAGCAAGCGCGTACATACATTGTATATAATTGACTAATACTTTTTCATCTCAAGTTTACATCTGTATGAAAACAATGTCTTAGCAGGATAACATTCGTGAATACGTTTTCCTATTCAAATATCATTATGTGTACAACTCACTTAAAACGAATATAACGCCGGAATTGTAAAGCCTACAAACTTGACATTCGGCACGTATATATTCTTTAGCTCCTAAGTGCTCGATAAGATGGGATTTGAGAAAATACTCACAGGATAAATGCAACGGCGGAAACGATATCGAAAACGATGGTTTCAAGTCAACTTATCAACACATGAATAATCCAACTGTATTAGAATATTTATGTAAAAAATTACACATTTTAATATAATTTTAAAAAAGAGGGTTTTGTAATAGTTTTCTTATTAAATCCCACTTAAAATAAAATGCGATACTTATTTTATAATTTTCTGAAAGCTCTGTTAAAACTGAGTTGAGCTTTAAAAAAAAAGAGTCTTACCCTTTTCTTCCTGCCTTAAGTACAAAACAAAGCAATTGCAATCCCACGGAATATCAAACTATAGATGCCTATGTCCTACGTTAGTTGCTTAATTTCAAATTAGCATTAACGTCAGTTTACATAGAATTTAATTAATTCTAATTTCTAATTTCAATTAAACTTAAGCTTGTTTTACTACTTTCGCATATATTTTACTTCATTCTTTATAGTGGGGAAAAAAGATAATTATTTATAATCTTAAAATGACTCATTCGCCGCAACTGCTCGCTGTGGGCTGTGGGTTCAAGTTAAACCCGGGATAAGTATTTATATGGTTATGCAAATATAGATGACTGATGGTGATTTTTTCCGTTTGCTCACGCTGTAAAATTTACTGGATCCTCTTACTGGATCTTCTTACAATAGAAGCTAATTAATTCTAGGTCAGCGTTTTGAGGTAGAGAAGAAGCCTATACCTGTTTCCATTCGAGGTTGGCTCGCTCCAGTCGCTCATTCGCAGCAACACGCTGTTCATGGCGGGCGGCAGCCTCACGGAGCGTGCAGCCGCAGCATACGCAGCGTGGGCACGCGCCCACACATACGACATCGCCCACCGGTGGGCTCGAAGGCTGCGTCGCATTAGGCCCTGTGCGCCCTTTAGATTGCGGCCGTTCCACCTCTTTAATTGATATTTCAATAGATAGGTGTTCAAATATATTATTATATAAGACAGACGATATGCTTATTCCAAGCGTACACATGTAAAACATAAATGCAGCTGTATAGGTAATCAGGTGAAAGAAATATTTTTTTTTAAGTAAAAGTCGTTGCTATTAAAAAAAAGATTCTTTGTCAACTTGAGGAGAACCAAGAAGCAAAAGTAGACCTTCAGCATTATTGTTATTTTTTACAAATCAATACAAAATGTTGCTTACATTATCATAAAGTTTAGAGCAACCCGAAAACTCTAATTCGAGAATTTCGGTCGTCAATATACTGTTTCACTTAATTATAATAAGTTAATTATTGTTTTAATGCTACTATATTTTTTTACAATATTTTAATGGTTGTTATATTTCGTTACCTTTCTCAAAAATAAACGACCTCAAAATAAACGATCGATTCGCTTTAGTGGATCTATCTTTGAATTATGTTTTCAATTTCGGATAATGCAAATGATGTACCTATAACGTAAGAGTACTTAGATATTGGAGCCACGCAGCAGCTCCCACTCCTGCTGAATAGGCCGGCTCAAACCAGATCAGTACCATGACCTCTCAGAAAATCGACGTAAAATAGAAGTGTTTGCGCTACCGCGTTTCGACGGTCGGCGGCCCACCCTCCTTTCCTCTCTCCCTGTCCCTCCCCCTCCCAACCCCTTCAAAAAATTCCCACCTTTGGTGGCAACGCATTAGCAAGTTATTTGACGTTGCGAATGTCCATGGGTAGCGATGACCATTTACCATCAGGTGATCCACTTGCTCGTTGGCCTCCTACTCCATTAAAAAGAGGAAGTTGAGAGCAATGAAGAAGCTGCATATTTGAGTAATAGTTGTTGTCCTTTTAACATTAGTTAGGAAAAAGCCTTGATACGTACTAAGATGGTTGTGATTCGGCCGATTAAATCGTGGCGACGCGGGCGGCGCTGGTGCACCGTCGCAACCAGTTTCTGATTTCAGCCGCGAACCGGTGCGCGGGTTCACTTGCACACCGCCCGACGCCACCGTAGAGCTATCGTTCTAACAAAACAAAATGTTTAATGATCGAACTTGGAAATATTCCTGTAGTGATAGAATTAGGTTCTTATCAAAGTCCGTTTTGGACAGTACCTCGCTATAGGCGATTAATTTACCGCCTACAAGAAACGTATGAAGCTTTAACACGTTCTGGTCGTTGGGCAAAATTTCCAGTGTAATTAAGGAACACAGATATCTAGGTATGAAGATGCAACTGAGAGCTAAGCAGAGTGTTAAACTGTTATAAATACGCAAACAAAGTCCAAAAATATAAAGTGACATGTCCTATTGGGGAGTAGTGTGTCGCTCGCCATAAGGTACATGACTTGTTCGTCTCGTCAAGTAGTTTCTGAGAAAAAAAAACGTTATGCAATACCCTGTAGCTAATAATGTTGTTCTTTTTTCCGATTTCTCTTCGCAGCATTGTATGAATTAGAAATTAAATAAATTTGAGCGACACAGAATTTTGAACTGCACGATATTGAACCTGCTTGACTCTCGTCACGCTACGCTCGTCACTTAGAGGTAGAAAATGCTCTATCTGTATTCCCAGTAAAAACACTCACAACATTGCCCTTCAAACTGAAACACTGTCGTGCTTGCATTTCTATTCAAACATTTATATAAAAAAGGATTTATTTAAATTCTGATTATGTGCAAGTTATAGACAAATGAATGTTATCTACAGCATTAATTATAGCCTTGATATCGCTAAGAGATCTATTTTAGGTACTAATACATAAGGTTATGTTATTAGTACTAAACCTTTGCGTCGGTGTCAAAGTTTATGAAGAGGATGCGGGCGAGTCGCTGTAGCACTAGTTCGCGTAGTACCGCCGGCACAGGCTGCCCTCTCACTCCTCTACGAACAACACCACAAGTTCACGCAAATGTCTCTAAGTTAGGAGCTATTAACGATTAAACACTTCTCGGATTTGACATATTGGAAAATAAATATTTTCGAACTGTAGTCAAGTCGTATTCTTATCGAAGATCTAAGATCGTTAATAAATAATAGAAAGTTCAAGAAGATGAAGTAATAACTGTTCGCTATATATTGCAACAACTGATTTAATTTTTTTTAATATTGTATAATAATTAGGATATTTAAAAAAATACTAATATTAGTCGAAATATTCTTTGAAAAAGAAACTCGCCTGTAAGATATATTAAGAGTTACCACTGACAGCGAAGCGGAAAATGAAACTAAACACGTACTGACTCCATAATACAAACCTGAAAGAAAATGTTTCGATTAATGATGGTTAATTAATATTATATAATAAATTTTAAATGTATGAATGCCAAAAAAGTACGATTCCTGTGCACAAAAAATAATAAAATATTGCATAGATGCTGGATGATATATTAAAATAGATAATTAAAATACGCTTTGTTGCCTCGCATGGCCTCACATGGCCTGCTTCGCCCCTTTGAGTGCCTTTATTATTTACATTATTAAACTTTAGAGTTTTTAGAGCAAAGGTGGTTAGCTTGTTAAGTAACTCAATGTCGACCATTTGGATTTTTTGTTCCCAAATTTATCAACAAAAAAAAGAGTTTCTTACTTCAAAAATTATTATTGCAAAGTATCACGTATCTTCTTCTGATATATTATGATATGAAAAAAATATTTTCTTCTTTCAAATCAGTTTACAAATCGAACTGTTGACCATTACATGATGAAATTCCTGTTTAATGCTATTATAGGCGTCGGGAAAATTCTTGAATTAGGAGCTATGAATGAAATTACTGATAACCAGCAATATTGATTTAATTAAATACTTACTTATTAAAGGTGTCTTTTCCGTTGGAGGCAATGTATCTCTAATCGTCATCAAGAATACCGTCATAGATAATAAAGCACTGATTCCCAATGTTACCTTCTCCCCGGACTCAGATGGTACATAAAACACTAAAAGTGCTAGAAGAAAATAAAAAATGGTTGAGGGTTACATTTCAATAAAGTTATAAAATACGCTATAAAAGCAGGTACGGTACGGTAAAAGCAGTTGGTACATACACGTAAAAATATCTTGCAAAAATGTACCCTTTTTGTGGTTGAGTTTTACAAATAGAAACAGATCTCTAGCTTCGTACAAAAATATTTGCAGCGGGTCGTTACAAAGAAAAACTGTTTTAATAAATGTTACGAAAAAGTTATTAAATTTTTTTATGAATTTGCTGTATGCATAAGTACAATTTCAAGGATAAAAACACAATAATTTATAAACACACCTATATTGAGTACTGATGTTCAGACAGTATCTTAAGTAGAGTAACTATGATAGTTAAAGTGAGATCAATTCAATCAATTTTCGTCACGTTTCCATGTCATAAAAGAAGTACATAATAAGGATGTTATCATTTGACCAGGATAATGTAACTAAATATTTTTTTTTAAATTCTACAATAAAATCATATAATTACAAATTTACACACTGCTACCCTGACCGCTTGTTGTCACTAGTACCAATTCTTAAATAGTTTGTACATAACACTTACCAATGCCATTTATAAGAAGACAAGGCAAAATAAGGTTGAAGACGTAAAACATAGGCCTCCGCCGCAATTTAATAACATAAGTTATGTCAGGATATGGCTCTACACAACAGGAATAATACTGATTGTGTCGAATTGCTTCGAATCTGACTAGGTCGAATTCACCATTCGTTTGATAGTTCGTCGTGTCGCCTTCGTCAAACTGTTTGATTAAATCTAGCTAAAATTAAAAATATATATTAATTATCTAATCTAGCTTAAAATTAAAAGATATTATTTATTAATTACAGCTAAATTTTCAAAATTAAGTTTCGATTACGAGTGACCGAGTACCGAAAATCTAACTGACTTCTGTTTTAAATCTGTTTAGAAATATTTTAAACTAGTTTTCACGTGCATTATATAACACTTACTTAGATATTTTTTTTAGTCTCAATGTCTGTTAGTTATAAATTGGTAAGAGCATAGTGTAAAGTAAAGCTAATCAATTAATACCAAGAAAAAAATCTTTTGTGTTATAAAATGCCCCGTTTCAATTTGTACAAATATTTAAGAATAAATGCTGTGTTACAAAACTGAAATTTCGGACGAAAGGACATCCAGATAGAAGATGAATTAACTTATGACCACTTTTACTACAGTTTGAATATTTAACATTGTCAAATCGCTTGACACAAAACGAGACATAAAAATTGACATTTTGACCCTATAAACAAGTTATCCGACAACTCTTTCTCTCACTTATAAAGGTCTAAGCTATCTCCTTCCCGTCCTTTTATTTTAAAAATCCTACCCATAGAATGTGTTGCAGGATAAACAAGATAGTTAAATAATTAATGGTACAATTTTTTTTTTTCATTATATCAAAATGTTTTTGTTGTTTTAACTGAATGTATAATTAAGTTATTAAATGAGAATAATACAGAGGTTAAAGTTAATGTGAAGACAAATTTGCATACTAACACAATAGAAGATTGTTTGAAATGAGAGTAAAATATTCTGAGCGGATTTACTATCTACTAACTGACAGCAGTGCAACATGCTGGAAAACAAATGGCGGGAAAACCTTTTTGTTAGTTGTAGTTGGCAAACACACATTGAATTACAAAAGTAGCATTCTGCTTATAAAACTATGAACTGTTAGTTAATATCGCGTCGTACAAAAATGGAGTAAAAAATTAATTTGTATACAAATTGTCGCTAAACTTACACTTATAGGATTTTTTTCTTTGAGATTATATTTCCCCTTGCTTGCAAATCCTTTATTTCATCCGATTGCCGTGAATATTTAATATATATCTATTAACATATTCTAGTATAAAAACTTCTTTTGCGTTATCCAAAAATTGGGATTTGTTAGTTTATATCATAAAACAAAATATTATTTGCTATACTATACATTAAATAGTATTCATCAATTTATATCAATTTTATTAATTATTTGTCAAAATCCCCATGATTTTTATCATTATGGTTTAACTAAATGAAGTTCGCACGAACAGACCCACGAACAACATAAAATGATTTGCTTTAAAAAAAAGTTAATTCTATCTGGCAAAGATTTATATTTGATATAATTGTGGCAAAAGATTTACCATCTTAACTAAATTAACACTCATATATAATTATGTATGTACATACTCGTAACAAAAGTTAAAGGGAAACGCTCTGTTACGTTTAACAGTTAACAATAAACTTCTCAATGTTAATGTTATGTCTGAGAAAATATTAAAAATTCACACAAGAAATAATTTTATAACTTCTCTTAATTAACTTTCAATTTAATGCAATTGTCTACGGACTGTCGTCCGTTACCTGAAATCCATCGTAGGTCCACGAAGCCCATTTCATAGTGCAAAGCTGAATGTCGAAAGGGAACTGTTCGACGTTGATGTCGCAAACCGACACGTAAATCCCGTGACTGAGCCAAGTGACTTCGCCAGTGTGTTTGACGATTACGTTTGTATTAATAACCGCCGATTTGTAGTTGGGATCGGCACTGCAAATAGTTGTGAATGTTTATTTGCGAACATTGATTTAAAATTTAAATGGGAACTACGTTCTTTTAATATTTAACATAAATAATATAAACGTAGGATTTTTGGGTCCTAGGTTTGGATCATAAACAAGTAAAAAAATTAGATAGAAAGTAAATTGAAAAAGTAGAATATGATTAAATTGATTTGTTAATTTTTACAACAGAAACCATGTACTAATCTGATGAATATTCACTATTGATCAGTAACATCAAAAAATTAAATAAATTACTGTTCAATAGATATATATTTCCCATTTTCATTGAAGGCATTCCTTCGTGTATCATCGACCAAGTTCAAGAAGTATAAATAAAGGGATCAAGCTTTCAATAAACGCTTTAAAAATATACTATTTATAGTGTTTAATCTTCAAAATCAGTTGACAGTTATCCAAAGTATTGCGTAACATACGTATAAATAATAAAATCCACATTCTACTCATATGAGACACAACTCCGACTGATACATTTCAACCATCGAGTGGCTTTGACAGAAAACATCGCACAAAAACAAATGTTTGGTATTATAACTTCGACGGGAAAAATCTGACAAACCACTTACAGTATTCCATTCATTTCCATTATCTCTTTTCCGTAATAAAATAAAATTATAGATATATTGTATATAAA
>DWHQ01000288.1:0-15357 GCA_018247955.1 Eurytides marcellus marcellus | reverse complement strand
AAATTAGTGAACTAAGGGACTTTATTGAAGTTGTTGACTAGCTTGAAGTAGCCTTAAATTTAATAAAGAAATTTTGACTTTGATATGTTTAGAAATAAACGTATATATGAGCGCAGCCATCTACCGGCAAATATTGTTAAATATTAATTTTATATTACGTTTTCTCTTCATTAAGATAACTTTATTTTTTATGTATAAATAATTTAATTGAAATATTCACAATATAAGAATGTTGAGCTATATATAATAAACTGTTTGTAATAAATTCATCTATTTATTGTAAGAGAAGGAAACTTGTAATTTGCCATATCCGTTTCGAGGCGTGTATAAAATCCGTAACATTGTTTAGTCTTGTAATTCTTAATAATCTATTCTCAAATTTCAATTATTATCCTGGCGCTAGTGTATGCAAATAAATTGTGTAGTGAAGTTTAGTGTGTATTCTCATTATAATGGACTCTTCACGTGAAAACTCTGGGTCAAATTACCTGGAGAAAAATCAGGCGCAGAGGCGGTGACATTAAACCGACCTCTTAATAACAACTGCTCAAAGCCACCGTTAAATAACGTCTACAAGACGCCGGTACCGCCTTTTGACATATCCATCCGACGCATGAATCGTCTTACTTTTCAGGCAATTTGTTGATCAAATGTCCTAACCCAACTAAGAAACAACAATACAAAGTCATTACCGTCCGCGAGATTCGAACCGCCGAACTCCGATTTTTAAATCACAGGCCTTTACCACTAGGCCACGGAGGCAATATTGACATCTATAGACGGTGGTAATCACCAGATCAGGATCTCGTGATTAAGCTAAGATGAAGAAGAAGATACGAAAGAAGACTACGATGACGCCGTATACTTATTAGATTTATTCCATAACGTTTTACGACAGTAATTTCTATACCATATTCTAAAGAAATAATAGAATCTTCTAAGAGCGTAGAATAGAGCAAATCCATGTAGCTTGATAAAAGCGGTTGAATAAAATTACAGTACCACTTAGAGCTGTCGACGTTGTGAAAGAGAACTTAAATTATTTATCAATTTAATAGTATCTATTTATAATGTTTTTGAACTTCGAAGAATATCGTGGTAATAAGATAGAAACTTACGTTGTTAAAACTGATAACATACTTTAGATTTTGAAATAGTAATATTAATAAAAATATATTCATCACCATTTTCGCCCAACATTATTTCGAGGAAAAAATCAGTGGATTTATTGACAGGTTCAAATTAAACGCCAGAGTTCGGTCGATCTAAAGTTTCTAACAAGCCCACGGCACCATTAAGTTTGCCTGGGGCCTGGCAATGAATTAACGACCATCTTCCCGACTTCGGAGAAGCCTAAACCAAACAGTCGACTGTTAGCACGCTAACAGAAATTAATATGGCAACCACATTATACCAAACTGGGCGCTAGTGCCGCATTTAAAATTCAGTGAGCGAATTTGACTACAAGTAATAATAATTAAACCTACGTCATAAAATCAGTTCGTCATCGAAATGCATTCAATTGTCACATTCAATCTTTTTAGCTGGCATCACTGTCCATTTATAATGAGGGCGGCGATTAATTTTTCATATCCATTGCACATTATTGAAATAGTTTTATTATTATTATTTAGTTAGATTTTATATTTTAAATGAAAATAATACTCTCCGTGTTGCAGAGGTTTTCACAAACATAAAATCACGGACACAAAGTACACCCAGACGAGGAAGAAATTAATTGATTTAGCTCAAACGTATTTCTTCCCATGTGGGACCGAATCCACACCACAGCGCTTAAAAGGAATTGGATAAGTGACCGCCTTTTAATTTCAACTTTCGATTTAGGTATACATAAGTATATTAATTATTATAGTACAATTGCATCAATTTATGAAAAATAAATATATATTTTTTTAATTATTTAGGAGTTAATACTTTTCAATGTATGTAAATAAATATTCTGTAAAAATATTTTTTTTTGTTTTTATTGTATATAATACTAAAACTGTTGATATTGTACTATATTTAATTCTTAAGTAATTTTAAACGTAAAATAAACTTTCAAACAGACAAAGAAAGTCTATGGCGGTCCTATTCACCGCACTTAGGCTTAAGGCTCGAAATTAAAAAAAATATTTAAAATGTTGGACAATAGATTCGAGTATATTAGAAACTCGTGCCAGGCTCACGTTTACGACCGAGTTAACATTTGCCGTAATTTGCGCTTCATAACATTTACTGCTCGCTGATCTAATATGAACTGACTGCTCCGATTTATTTCAAAGTTGAGAAACAAACGGCTCAATGTTCAGCCAATGCTGTTAAACAGAAATACATTTGTTTGGCATAATCACTTCCTTTGCGTTTATATTTCTTTCGTCTTTGGCACAATTTTGTGTTAAGAATGTCACTTTCCATAACAAAATAAATTATCGTAACGACCACTACTTAGACGAACATTAAGAATAATAAATTGCAAAACTTTCTCAGCGTCCACTTTTTCTTATTCACGTCGCACGAAAATGTATAAATTATAAATTGGAAGCGGGTAAACTTTCTAGACGGAACATTTGCCTTTAGTTAGTTGGAATATGTCCTAAGCAATAACCCATAATCGCTCAGTTAAAACTACGTTGTGAGATACATTTCTTTATCCAACAAGGAGAAAAAAAAATTGGGCCGAATGTTTTGTCACTATAATAAAAAAGGCAGTAACAAAATTTAAATTTTAATTATTTTTATATATTTCTTTTTTCTTATAAAACTATTTTGTAATATTTTTTTAATAAAAAGAAGACTATAAAGCTATTAATTATTGTTGCGCTACATTATTAAGCAACTTCTTTCAATTGATAACTAATAAATTTTTTCGGCCTTTTTTTATTTGAGATATTCTATATGTAGAAAGAAGATAATTATTGATATAAATTTATAAATTGTCTACCGGACTTAACATTTAAATTTTATTACATGTAAGGTATGTCACTTTTGGTTTCCTTGTTTCTGAAAATGGTATGGATTGGGTTTAAAAATAAAAAATCGACACAAACAAAGCCTATATAATAAAAATTAAACAAGGCAAACACGAATTAATTAATAACCGAGCGGCGGAGTCACGTTCGGTTATCAAATTCATCATAACGAAACACATCATTGGTACAATAAACATCAATTTACGCGGCTGTGTTTATTTTAAAGCACATCGTAGTTTTTTTTTTTTTTTGAGGACTGTAAATGAACTACAGTACTCAACGCAATTAGCACTTTGGCTATCGACAAAACATGTATCTGACTAACTAATATTTGACCACGGTTTAGATGTTTACAGAATAATCATGTATCTTATATCTTTTTCTGTGTTTTCATGATATATATTTTTTTTTAAATCTAATAAATCTCTACGAATTTACCGAAATCTGTACTGGAGTGATGTATTTAAATTTAAATTGAATCTATTCGAAACGTTTTCATCATTATTTACTGCTAACTACACCATACACCGTCACTACGACGTACTATAAATAATTTAATGGCAGCAAATAAAGGCGCTGATAATCTGTAATCCGTCTTTACTACTTTGATATGTACGTTAACGGTCGTAAAGCAGGCTACGCTTCCTTCGTAGGCTTTATTTATTCCAAAACAATACATTGTGAAATGCTTTCTTAAAAGAACCATTTTGCCGAACTCGGCTAATGAGCGTGGACGGGATCAGTCGCAACTCTTTTGTTTAAGTTTCCATTTTAAAATTTTTAATTATGCAACTATTTTTTGTTATAAATCGGAGTTCGTTCGTGATATCTAGGTGGAGAGTGCTAAAACCGTAAACGTTTGACGTATCGATTTGACCATATATTGAAAAAAGTGAATTAAAGTGCGAATTTTAGCGCGGCAATATTATACATACTTACTTATTGGATATAGAATTTAAATGTTTAGGAAATGTATATGTTCTTACACGTACGCACAGCTTATTCATACCTACATAAAGGTAAGGCGAAATTCTATTCACAAAACTGTTACGCATCATTCCCCGAAGGTAAGCGATGTGTTTAGTAATTAGTGCTTAGTAACTATTTATGTACATAATAAACATTCCATTAGTTTACGCAGTCAACACTCTCAACGTACATATATGTACATAACATAGAAATATTTCAAAGATAATCCTTTATAAAATATACGGTATGATTTTCTTAAAATCGAAACCATCTTTAGTTGTATTTCCGCTGACAGGGGCTTACTCAAATTATCATATAATATATTTTCCAGATTAAAATAGCCGCTTATACACTGAACCAACCTACTTATGCATTCAACATACATCTATTTCTTGTTTAGATAACTATTAGATGCAGAAAAGCATTACAGCTTTTGTGCATCTAATAGTTACATATGTGAGAGTAAACTACGCACCCAGTGCCAGTGTGATTTCTTTGAACAAGGGCAGTTCAATATACTGTGTGGTGATATTTTGCTATGGGCAATTGTCGCATGAAGAAAAAGAAAAAATCGAAGAAAGATAAAATCTAAATATGAAATTTGTTACAAATACAGTAAATTAGATTAAGTTTCAAACGTTCATCAGTGGTGTCCATTTTAGAATGTGGAAAATCATGTGTGTCATATTCTATTTAATAAACAGAGGCGGAACTTAGATAATTGGGTGGTGTCATTGCGTTGCCAGTTATTCTACCTCAAGGCAGTAATATGCACTACTGTATTCCGGTTTGAAGGGCAAATTTGTCAGCGTGATTCTCTGGGTAATGAGCGTAGCACAGAGCCGAGCAGATTCTGTGTGGCACTGCGTTATCATGGCTACTGACCACTAGGCGCACGATTTGTTCGTCGCTTCACTTCATTTGTTAAAAAACAAAACACTAGTATACTATTTGAAGTCCTTTCCAGTGGTTTTAAATTTCTAAATTTTATATTCGTCGTATATTCTCAGTTGGGAAAAATTATATTATCTACTATGCGAAATTTTACATTCGTAATTAATTGAACCGATTTCACCGCGCACGAAAACTAAATTAACACGCAGGAACGTTCATCAAGTATACACTAAATAGTCTATACCACTATCAAGATTAATGAAGGAGTGTTAAATTCTACACTTCGTAATATTATGCCAATATTCGGCCGCCGACTCAATAATTTAGGTATACTTAATTCATGAAATATAAGTACTCAGGTTTTTTTAAAGAAAGCATTTTATGATTTTATTTTTAATGCTAAAGGCATGTAATGCCGTGCGATGTTTTCACTCTATTGTTTTTAAGGTTATGTTACCATTAAACTGTAATTTTTGAATGGAACATAAGTTACGGTCTAATGTTAATATAGGACAACTGTTTCTGGTTGATAAAAAATTACTTTTGTCTAAACATACCATGGCTAGGCCGAGTACTGATTGTGATTTATTACTACTACTTAATTAGCTATGTTAAAATCATATGCAACTAGTTATACTAATTGCATATTTTAAGACTACACTCTTTTCTTAGTGCGTTCCAAAAACACCATTAATAAAGTAGAATCAACTTTTAACGTTTATATAGCAGTTAAGTTATAGAAGAAAAAATTTAAATTTGAGATAAGTTGGCATATAAGATCACCGTTGATTTATAAATTAAAAAAAAAAACACCTGTCATGTTAGATAAAATACTTTATATCGTTTTTAAAATATTATCAATGTACAACTAAAATTTTTACACAGTGACAATACATGAGGTAATTCACTTAGCGTTTTTAAATAAAGTTCAAGAATTATTCACACGGATCTGCTAATTCGGATAAAAAATGATGTATTTAGGCAAACGCTTAAGCATTTTTCAAGATATGTGTAAACCGGCGAAGGCCAAGATATGTATGCCTATCAGAGTTGTCTATGGAAACGAATATATAATAATTATTTCTTAAGGCTGGATACAGGTGAATGCTAAACCAAGCAGTGTCACTAAATAAATTTGTGCAGGGTAATAGTTAGCTACTAGTTCATAAAGGCTACTCTATTTATACTATGCAATCATTGTGTTATTATAACGGCCTATGTTTGATTGTATTATGAGAAATGTCAATATCAGTGTTGTGTAATTGTTCCCCATGTGACATGATCTTATGCAAAGAGCAAAGTGTAAAGGAAAATAAACACACGAGTACTATGTGCGGAATATATTTATATACGAAAGGTTATAAGCTTAACTCTATCCAACACCAGACAGAAATGGCGTTAGTTTTCTACTGCAATTTACACCGAAACTGTTTAAGCTCCAAATGAAATTGAAATTGGTTATCGCATATTGGGGACAAGAAAGACTTAGACGTCAATGCACCTAAAGTCTGAAAGCGTGTTCGTGTTATGACTCAGTTTGAACAAACGGATTTCTTAGCGCTACAAGAATTGATATATTTTTTTTAGAATAAAACGGTAAAGATCGAAGATAATAATAAAACTACTAAAATATGTGCTACATAAAGACGAAAATGCATTTTTTAAGCTTTAAATGGTGCTCGACTATGTGTGTGTGTGGGTGTCTAAAATAAACATCTGTAATAAATTCGATTATATATCATAAAAACGTCAGATATGTATACAAAGTACTGGTTGATCGTCTTTAGTTGTAGCATAATTTTACTATTAAAAAACTGTAGTTCGTTTTTCTGTTTTCATCTCGTACTTAACAAAAAGACCCATACGTATATTACGAACTGATTGCACCCCACAGACAGCACACAGAGCCATGTATTATTACCCCAGCAGCGTAATTACTCGGTACAATCACAGTTAATCTTAGCTAATAACTTAATTGTATTTGATGAATAATGGTACGCTTACTTGTGCGTTTTATAATTGGAAAGTAATAATACGTTTATGTAAATAATCGTGCTAAACTTCACTAGAATAATAATAATAATAATAGTTTATTTTTTCGTTCGAAGTTGCTAATGACTCATACGAAATTTCAAATGTCCATGGACAGCGGTTATTGTTTACCATCGAGTGAGCCGCTTGCTCGTTTGCCCATGCCCAGTTTGCCATGGAGTGGGCCCATATAATTTTTTTTGTATTTTTTGTAATGAGTGACTGGGTTAAATATGAAATATATACGGGTGAATTATTAATTTAATCATATTATTTAGAAACGAGTTGTCATCAAGAATATTTTTCAGTCATTATTTTTTAATATACATAAAAATTCCTAACCTTCTGTTTCATGTAAACATTTAAACGCAAGAGAATATTATGTATTTCTCATTGATTGAAGCAGAATTGCATATTTCTTTAAAAATATATTTTGCGTCCTCTATTTTGATGGTTAGTTCTAATAAAAGTTTGAAAACAAACTTTAATTTTAAAGTGCCCAGTGGAAACATAGGACAACTTTTACACAATGTCATCAGTGAGACAGTGTTACCAACGAGCATGTTAAAAGTTATATAAAAATAAGGTGGTGTTGATTTAAAAACTTAATTTTATAACGAAATTGCACGCAATTTTAGCGTACCAGTTAACTTTTTGGTAAAAAGTAATATAGCAGACAATAATTCGCACACCACCCATTACTGGTCTTCAATTATAAAAAGAGACTCTGATACTCTATTGTTCATAAGGATGATACTGATCGAGTGTGAGAAGTGAGATCCTTGTCAGATACCTAACAAAATCTACCGGACGAAATTAAACATATAGTTGCAGCTAAACAGCATCGCCAAATACACATAAATCAACCGCCAATAACCCCGAACGAAGAAAGATCAAAAGCTAAAAGCTCCTCGCCAGACGACAAGGATATACCTTAGTCTTTTAGTCGCCGCCCTTGCCATCTTGGCTTCTGCGGGGCTTTCACTCTATAAGACCTGACGCCTGGATGGCGCCAAAAAAGGAGACGTCGTTGTTACAATAATCTATATCCAAAGATATTTTATTACTTGAAAGATATGTGATGAATAATCTTCGATGTCATTTAACGCATCCGCGTTAAAATACCATCGGGTTTTATGCTGTCTTTCATAGAGTTAATTACTCATGATATTTTTTACTCCATACAAAGTGAAATGCATGGTCACGTTATCGGTGAAGATTAATTACCAAGAGGAAGGAGGGAACTTTAGAAGAATACCTATTGGTGGATTGAAAAATCGATATTTATTGCCATATTTCCTCGAGGAAGTGAGAGTAATTTATTTTACATTTATTTGAATTTATTTGCATATAAAATGGTCTACGCGATTCAAAAAGGTAGTAACATGCGGCCTATTTCGAAATTGCATGAGAAGATTTTTCTCCCCAATAAACGAAAAAGCTATACGAAAGCTATTAGTCCGCTTGCATGCTCTACTCGTTGCAAAAGAATTCTGAACCGGACAATCCATTCAGGCCTGACTAACAAAAAACGAAATAAAAGTGAAAGTCAATATATTGTTCTACATTGTTCTATTACAGGGGGATTTTTGTGGCGCTTGTGATCTTGATATGTTTTTATCGTTTTTAAACAATATATATAAATCCAAGTTAAGCGATATGTTCACGGTAAAATCATTAAATACTTAAAGGTTCGGAGATATTTGACTGCCTAAGTAGTCTAGAGGTATAGGCCCGCGCTTTACAAAACGGAGGTCGTGGTTTCGTAGCCCGCGGAGGGCAATGACTATGTGACGTTGTATCTTAGTTAGGTTAGGGCATTACGGGTTGATCACCCGATTGTCTGAAAGTAATATGATCCATGCGCCGAATGGGTATGTCAAAAGTCAATTCCGGCCTCTTGTCAAAGCCATCTGGCGGTGGCTTAGAGTCGTTACTAAGTCGGTTTAATGTCCTCAGCGTCTAATATCTCTCCAGTCTTGTAGGTTATCTGTCCCATCGGGAGTAAAAGAAGAGTGAGTGCACCTGTGTCTGTGCAAACGCTTTTGCACTATAATATATCCCGCGCAGTTGGCTGATCTTTTGAAGATTAGGCGCCGGGCAGAATCGGTCGGGGGACATTATTATTGGACATCAATATCATCTTAAAGTTGTTAAGAGACCTCGTTACCTCTCTGTACAGATCTTATATTCGACCATAACATTTAGACGACCCGAACCTCATATACCAGTTTTTTTCTATTGAAAGTTGACAGACAGAAATTGACCGGTTAATTAAAAATTGGGGAGTTGTAAGGCAACTCCACAACTTTAGTCGAAATTAACCATTGAGATTAAGTTCTTTAATACGTTCACTTTTCAGATTTATTAATGTGATCCTGTTTTATTGCTTGTTAATAAGGTCCCGATGTGCGATAAATGTAACATGAAAGAAAAGATTTTATTTCTTCATAAGTCAGTCATACACCCGCGAAATTGGGAATTCGTGTTCAGGCTCCATTGTAACGATCGAGTTTACATTCGTCGTAACTTACGCTTCATAACTTTTTACTGTTTGTTGGGTATTCACAGGGTAGGCAACTGCCATGTATGATTCAAACCCATTTAAAAGAATGTTCAATAAAGTGGTAAGCTTTTTTTTCTAAATCAATTTTACTTTTTCGAGTCTGTATTTAGATTGCTTTAGCAAAAGGCAATCACACAACTTATTAAAAAAAAAGCATTATTCCGTTTTTCTCGTTCTACAAACTGATTTCAATATTTAATAGGAGGTTTATTAAGACAGCAACAATGTTTTAACAACAACGTAGATAAACAATTCCCACTAATAAAATGTCAAACCAAAAATTTCTATACTAATATTACAACAATGTTGCCTACCTATTATATACTTATATTACAACTACAAAGTGAGTTTTTTTTCTTTTACAAATGAATGTGGTAAGGGAATGTAAATTAGTCAATTATTAAGAAATATACTTAAAATTTTACTTCAATATGTACGTGATTAGACAAAACTATACGAATTAGTATGTACACACTCGGATATACATATACATATGTATGTAATTTGTACAAAAAATGCAATGGAGCAAATTCATAAAAAAATGGATATAATAAGGAAATCAGAGTGTTAGAATTTAAAAAATCGATAGATGACGACCACTTATCAACAAATATAGTTCACATATTTTTTATTTAATACTGCGTATTGAGGAAATTAAATTCTATTTTTAGTTCACATCGATCCTAACGTCAAACCGAATGTTTACACTTATAAGACAAATGTACACAGTATAATGAAATTGCCGTTCTAAAAAAGATTAATCTTGATTGAATGTTTACCATTACTGCCGACGAAATAGATTTCTTTCTTTTAGACTAACGATTGAGTAACTTTGAGCGAATATTTGTACTGCCACATTATTTACACTACGACGTTTTGTGCCGACTCTGTTATAAAGAAGATTAATACTGACTTATACATTTGTTGTACAATATTTTTAATAAGAACGCGTGGCGACGCAATTCACCTCCATCTCTGCACCTGATGTTATGCGACGCATTTGTTCATAACTGCGCAGCATCCAAATGCTGCGCTCAATTACCCCGAGATATAAAATGATAAATCTATGTTTTCTACATTGCATTAGTGCTTTGCTAAAGAACAAATGTGCGCTTTTCCGTGAGGACTTTACTCGACATCTACTATAACAGTGAATATTCAATAAACAAACTGCTAAACTACAAACTCTCTTTGTATCCCTATATGTTATTACGATATGTACTCACAATGTACTTACTAAGTATTTGTTGTTTCATAATTTTAGAGTTATTATATTACATTTTTAAATAAGTATGTTCCACAAATTGAATTAGGTTCACTAAGAAGGAGGCATGTATTAATAATAAGCACAAGGATTCAAAAGTCATTCATTCATTCAATGAGAGGGGGCTTCCTTTAATCTAATAAGATGAAGAACTTCATAGTCCACTCTTTGTTAAATAATTATTTCCATTAACATTCTATCAAAATTTTAAAAGATCAACTGTTGAGTTTCTCGGCGGTTTTTCCCAACAGAATTGCATTCCGAGCGGATGTCAGTTTTCTCACGGACTGACAATACTGACTAAATACTAGTGTACCAGTGAAAAATGTTTTATTTTTTATTTTTTTAAATAAAGCTTCTAAAATGCCTATTTTAAATAACCTATAAAAATATAGATATGAATAACCTAATTAAATAAATATATATTGATTTTATTTAATTTGATTAATTAAATAGAGTTTTCAATCTTAAAAATAATTTGATAGAGCAGTAAGTTTCTTATTCATAAATTATCTACCGAACTTTAAAAGGATAGACAATTAATTGATTAACAGGGCGAAAATTGGACATTCACTAATAGCAATTCCCAAATTAACTTTGTTGACACAAATAAGGAGCAATTACCCATAAAGGTAACACTCCCTTGGTTTCGGGTAATCATATAATGTGCTTGGGCGCCATAAAGCCACTTCTCTTAATGGGTCCTTTAAAAGGTTGCTAGACGCTAATAAAAAGATATCCATAATGCACGTTAAGTAATATTCTAAAATCTGAGTAGTGTGAATGCAAAGCGATTTATTTACACACCAAAATATTCAAGGTCAATAATCCTTATTATTTTAACTAATATTATAGGTGTATGTTCGTTAGTATGTCTGAATTAAACACAGCATCGACATTATGGGTCGCATTTATATCCCAAGTTTACGCAAACATGAAATCACAGGCGCAAAGCGTAACTCGGATAAACTATTTGAAGACCAAACCTATGTCAATGGAGATCAAACCCGCTGCTCGAAATTGGCAAAAAGTTAACGAGATAACCATTTAAATCAGTACACCACAATGAGCACGTATTTGTTCCTTTTATATGCTACTTTTTATTGGCAACCGATTTTGATTTTTTTTTATTATAAAGGTACTATTAGTTAGCATAGTTAATTATATATACATGAATCGTTTGGTTCAGGAGCGTTACTCGTCCTGACACTTAATTTCTAAAAAAAAAATTTAAATAATAAACATTGTTATTTTGAAATTTCAAATAGATATATATATCTATTTGAAATTTCTTTATATATCTATTTGTATAAAAGTGTAGGCGTGATATATTACGCCTACACGTTTATACCATTTATTAAATAGTGAAATGAAGGTAGTGTAAAATCATATGTTAATATTTATGATAGAAGCGCAAAGCCTTTTCTTCTTATTTATGATTTTGAAATGTATGTATGTTGAGCATACAGCGCGATACAACCCAGACAAGTGACCCAGACAACACGATTGCTATTGAGATGTTCTCGCTTGAAAACACGGAAGCGGATGCCTTTGATTTACGGGCGTTGTGCCGTCAGACGACAAGTCGAGAATGGGTCAATTAGAATCATGATGCATGCGCTGAACGTAAAGTAAGTAGTGTAAGTTTTTGCAAAAACTATATTCAGCAACATCCATTAACATTGCCAGTATAGCTGCCCTATATATATAATGCTATCTTCGTGTTAGTGGCATCGTTGTCTATATTATTTTAAAATTGTTAATATAAAAACGCGTAACACTGAACATTTTACTAACTGCCTTGTACAAAACTGTTTAATATGAACCCAAGCCGTGTCTGACGAGACTTAAATTAAAAGTGGTATTCCCTTTGTAGGCCAACGCAACATTTTTCACGGAGTAATGAAAATATCTTTCTACTTTACTGAAAAAACTTTACATATTTTTACAAGGTAACTACGCATATACACTTTTTCAAGATTATCACTTCTACACACTCGGTATTTCCTTACAAATTTGCTTTGTTATACACGGTAAGTGAATGAACCCTTGCGGAGTCCGCCTGTAATAGCAGCATATAAATACATTGTCCGCTATTCTACCGCCTTTCAGTAACGTGCAGGCAATATTGTTTCGGTTTGGGAAATGTTGCCAGCGTAATTATTGGACATAGAGATACATATATCTAACATCTCTGACATGAAAGCGCTGCTCACCGTGCGCTGTTTCGAACTCGTGTAGTTCAAAATATTGTATGTCATTGTGTTATGGACAAGGACAAGAACAACAATTAATTCCCTAATAAAAACGCTGTCGCATAAGGAGCTTATGCTTATGTTACAATACAATTATCCCAAGTTATGTTACAAATCTACATGATACTATGAACTTACTACTCTGTCAAGAAAGTAACGGGAAAAGATGAATAATACACAAAATGTTTGTTATTCATCCAAATTTATTTTATCACCTTCAAAGTATGCTCCTTCAGAAACGATACACTTACGCCAACGAATAATTTAATCATCAAAACATTTTTTAAACGCTGTTTCCGGATTTGAGTTCAGTTCTCGCCACGAATTCTCCTTTATGTCTTCTACGGATCGAAAACGAGTGCCGCGATGTGGTAATTTGAGTTTAGGAAAAATAAAGAAGTCGGCTGGAGCCATATCTGATGAATATGGTGGTCGCTCGATGGTATTTGTTGAGTGTTTGGTCAAAAATTCGTTCACAATGATGCATTGATGAAGGCGCATTATCGTGGTGCAAAATCCAAGAATTTTCTTTCCACAAATCTGGACTGTTTCGTCGAATTTGCTCTCTTAAATGGTCAAATAATATTCTTTATTTACCATTTGACCTTCCGGCAAGAATACCGAGTGCACAACACCGCGACAGTCAAAGAAAACAGTCAACGTGACTTTGAGTTTTGATCGACTTTGGCGTGGTTTTTAGCCACTCCGAAGCTTGTTGACTATATAGTTTGCATGTCAAACTTGTAAACCCACGTCTCGCACCAGTAACAATGCCTTTCATGAATGTTGGGTAGGATTGACTCGTTCTAGCATGTCCTCAGCGACTCTCATGCGATTGAGTTTTTGAAGAAAATTCAGGTTTTTTGGGACTAGCCGAGAGGTAACATGTTTCATACCGAAATGATTAGTTAAAATGGTACGGATCGACTCGTAAGACACAGAAAGTTCGGCGTCTATCTCTCTCAAAGTTGAATGAGGGTTTTCAGTCACTATTTCCTTCACTTTAGCTATGTTAACTTCAGTTGCAGACGTTGATGGCCTACTAGAGCGAGGCAAATCTTCCATCACATCTCGACCGCTTTTGAACTACTCATAAGCACGTGGTTTTGATAAAGTCGATCCACCGTAAGCCTTCTGTAACATTTTCGGTGACTGTTTAAGACAAACTTTGTTTCATGTTTTTGTCCATAATGAAATTCTCTATACACACTAGATATGATTATAGCTAAGAACAGCACTGTATTTAATATAAATAACAGATACAACTCAAGCTCCGCGCCAAAATGAAATGAACTGTTGTGCCATTCTAACAACAACAAAAGAAAAAAACTTTGAATTTGGAACCATAAACGAATCATCCATTCCCGATACTTTTTTGACTGAATGTACTTCCCATTAAAATAATTTTATAATTGTAGGTTAATATACATCACAACGATTTTGAACACTTGGGTACAGCATGAATGGAATCATTTGGAGTACGAAATTGTTCCTGAATGGAATATGAGGAAATAATTATCTGTAAATTGTTCGAAACGTCGGGTATATAAAATCTAAGAAAACTCTGCAAAATCCGTTATATGGTTTATATTTAATTAAAAAAAAATAATTGTTGTATTATCATAATCGAAAATTTGTTCATCAAATAAAATTTATGAAGCCATTGACTAAAGACAATAATATATAAAGGTGGAGATTTATCACTATGGTCGTATTATCGGAAATGTGACAACTTTCTTATTAAGGATACGAAAAACACGATATAACATACTTAGTAGTATTTTAAAATAGTGCATAAAACTTTACTCGTGCTTAACCCAAGTAATGCACTTTTATATAAAATATTTACAATTAATTTAGGTGATCAACTATAACGGGTTTTAATATTAATCTATTTTAACGACACAGTAAAACTTCTCAACTTCTCTTGGAACGGACATAAATTATAACAATAATAATTATTATTATATCTCTTTCATTTCTTTGGGGCTGTGACGTGTTGTTTCACTGATCACCAAGCTCAGTTCAAGGCTTGTGTTATATCTATATTATCAGTTTGTCAGGTATACTTTCCATGACCCTTTGACAATGTAATACGAGTATAAAATATTTAAAAAAAATATTTTATGTTTAGATTAAAATGTTGGAATGTATTAATGCTATATATTAAATTTGTTGTAGTGATGTGATCAATCAATAATATCATGATAATGTCCTTTTCATCCTTATTTTCTTACTTATTTTTATTACCTTGTCCTTCAACGCTACAAAACTGATAGTGACCTAAGCATTATTTTATAAACAAAAATAAAACTCATACCACTTAGACACATACGAACGAAACCACTAGATTTTTATTTGAAATGTACTCAGGTGACTCAGGTGACTTAACGTGCATCGTAGATG
>DWHQ01000287.1:0-15368 GCA_018247955.1 Eurytides marcellus marcellus | reverse complement strand
GGACGAACCCAAGGACAAACAATTTCTCTTCACATAAAATTGCTGTCCTCAATCACTTAGACAAAGTGGCCAATTTCATTGAATTCAGTTCCCCGCTTCCGCTTATGACAGGCCCAGAACTGATCTTTGACTAACGAATGCCACCGTTTTCAGAGTGTCTTCATATGGAAATTTCTGTAGTCAAATACGACGAAAGTTTCACCTCTTTCATGTAATGGGGTTTTCTGCAGTCGAATGGGACGAACCCAAGGACAAACAATTTCTCTTCACAAAAAATTGCTGTCCTCAAACACTAAGACAAAGTGACCCTTTTTGTTGAATTCGGTTTCCCGCTACCGCTTATGACAGGCCCAGAGCAGCCATTTAACGAACGAATTCCGCCATTATCAGAGTGAATTCATATGGAAATTTCTGTAGTCAAATACGACGAAAGTGTCAACTCTCTCATATAATGTGGTTTTCTGCAGTCGAATGGGACGAACCCAAGGACAAACAATTTCTCTTCACAGAAAATTGCTCTCCTCAAACACTAAGACAAAGTCGCCCTTTTTGTCGAATTCGGTTTCCCGCTATCGCTTATGATAGGCCCAGAGCGCCTCTTTGACGAACGAACGTCGAAGTTATCAGTGTCTTCATATGGAAATTACTATCATCAAATAAGATGAAAATATCGTCTCATTCATGAAATTGAGTTATTCTTCGACGATTGCAACGCGCCCAAGGACAAACACGTTCTCTGCACAGGAAATTTCTGTCCTAAAACACTTAGACAAAGTGGCCCATTTCGTTGAATTCAGTTCCCCGCTTCCGCTTATGACAGGCCCAGAGCAGCCATTTGACGAACGAATTCCGCCGTTATCAGAGTGAATTCATATGGAAATTTCTGTAGTCAAATACGACGAAAGTGTCACCTCTTTCATGTAATGGGGTTTTCTGCAGTCGAATGGGACGAACCCAAGGACAAACGCATTTACTGCAAGAGAAATTTCTGTCTTCAGAAATATTCTCCATGAAAAAATACATACACATGCCTGTCTCCTAGGGATTTCTTAAACGATATTGAAGTTTAGCATTTAGATATGTAGAAACATCCTTTTTTATATATACATGTGAATAATCATGCCGATAATCATGCTAATAGCGTAGTTGTAGTAGTTATTTTTTTTAAACTAGCAATGATTTTTCTAAAATAAAACTATGTACAAGAATTCGTAATTGATATTTCTCTACCAAATAGAGACAGTTGGTTTCTATCGGGTCACTTAATTTATTCTATTCTAGAGGAAAACAGTACAAAACTTCCCGGTCGGTTGGTTCGGTCCTGTTCATATATTTAAAAAAAATCATCTATTAGCATAAAATCAACAGCATGTAGCCCATATGCGAATAAGAAATAAAAGACATTCTACATCATTATCCTTGTTCTATCAATTAAAACATTTTTGTTTTTCTTTATTTCATGAAATTAGAAATCTGCTATTAAAGATCTATTCAAATGAAGTTTAAAATTTTTATTTTGGTGAGACTGTGGCTAATATTTATATACTTCTTTCTCTTTTCCAATAATACTGTGTTATTTTAGGAGCGGACATTTCAAGGCAAACAAAATGTAAATCCCAACCAAAACCTCAAGCAAAATCCCCAAATACATGTTTGCACTGCAAACACCAACAATGTAAGTTTATTTTAGTATCAGCTTGTTTGTCACGAAAGGAACGATCGCCATTAAATAATTTTTGTTTTAGTAATGTTTTGTTTCTTAGATATAACATAGAACTGAACAAGTTAGGAACGTAAAAAATAAGAACCTACCTGCCCATAACAGAACAGTGCCAGAAAGTTATTAAAAAAAAAACGAAGTAAGTTTACTAACTACTTTATTAAACATTCTGCTTGATGAAGATCTATAAGTTGATGAGGCATCGCTTACCATCAGGCGTACGAGTTGCTCTCTCGTCTTGCCACTTAATCTTAAATTAAATAAGAAATAACAGGTCCATCCTGCTTATTACAGATGGCACAACGTTCGCAAATGTACGATCCACCAGAGAGGGATTCGACGGAGAACTTTAACACGACAAAGAGCTCCAGCAGTGAAACAATTGAAACCAGTTGTGCCGAGAAAACGCCAATAGTTTTTCAAGCGGAATCGCCGGAAGATCATGTGGGTGGCGGCAGTCAATCTAATTAACTGTCACTTTAACTACTAACATTGTTTTTCTTAATTCCTCTTTCTTTTGTATTTATAACTCAATTATTTCTCTTACACACACATATATAAGCACAATAATACTGGAATACTTAAGGACACTGACATTTGAAACTGAAATGATAAACTAACAGCATCTTCCACGTATATTGGCCTAACTAAATAATAGAATATCGACTGTAGTCGGTTTAACTATGATATTTAAACGTGAACGTCTGTTTCGTCGCCATGTATTCGTCGCATTAGAAATGTCGAGAAATCAAAATGCAAATCGATAGGTTTATGCCTACAAAGTAGTTTAATTTATTGAAGTTGTTAGTTTATAAAACCATTGTCTCAAATGGTGGCTGTTGGGCTAACCTTTTTAATCGAAACTTTTTAATGGATTCAGATTGAATGTTTAAGTAAGCCGGGTGACAAAAGACACAGCAGTGTGGCGGCTTGCTACCTAGCCGCTGCCACCGCTGCACTAGCTGGATCCCGAAGGTATGTTGGTAAAAATACAACAATATTTTATTTAAACTGCCCAACTATGTACGTCAACAACACAAATTACATTTATATCACATTTCTAAACATTTATTTATGTCATTTCTTTCTTTATAGTTTTATAGTGGCAAAGCTCTTCTGCTGTAGCACTTATGCCAATTATTCTACTACAAATCAGTATAGTGCAACTGAGTTTGTGTTTGCAAGACCGATATCTCTAGACAAATGTAATAATTATAATCTGAGGCATCCGTAATCTGTACAAAGTAGTAGGAATCCTTTCCAAGAGGTGGTATAAAAAAACCACTGCAATGCAGGTTATTTTACCGCTAGACTGTGTAAGCACTATTAGATTCTGATTTGCAGGGCAATGTTACCGGCATTACGCCGGTAACATTGCCCTGCAAATATGGACATAGATATATAACATCATAAAATCTTATTGTTATGGACAGACGCGTCGCTTATCATCAAATGCACAATCTGGTCTTGTTACTTTCGTCCAAAAATTACTGGCTGGGACCATACAAGATTCGTAGCAATTTTTGCAATCCGTACCAAATCTTTTTGTATTGCCATATGACTGCTAAATACTGCTACGTATAGCAGTATTTAGCAGTTCGATAATCGATATAGTTTCATTTTTGAATCGACATAAAATGGCCAATATTAGTATTTCGAAAACCAATATAGAGGCGATTGTACAGGGAATCTCAAAACACTCCGACGTCGGTGTCTCGTGAACAAACGGTCACAACCCAATCCCATCCGGAACAGTTGCCAAAACCACCTTCGCATAACAATGCCAACAGCCCCCAGGTGTCACTCTTCAATCAATCCAAAGAGTCGCTCGCCAAAGCCAACATGTAAGCTGAATAACGCCTTGTTACACTAAAACTAGTAATATTATAATTATTTCATTGAAACCGCTTCACCATTTATTATTATAGTTAGCCCATTATAGATATCTATCTTTTTGAATAATGAGTGAAAAAAAAGAGTGAGTGCATCCAACTGTGTAAACTCTTATAGGCACTGTAATGTCTGCTATATAATTGATCTTGGTTTATTAACTTCCGTCATCGAAATTCGATCCGGTACAATCTTAGTAATGCGTCAAGTACAATCATATAATTCGTTTTTTATAACATTCTGTCTAAAAACATCATAAGTCATAGAAAAAAATGTATGAAATATTTTTAATGTTAAATATAATATGTTTACAAAAGTTACTATATTCCTTCTTATAATTTTTATATACTCTACTATTTTTATCAATAAGAACATGTAGATATTGGATCGTCACGTCCAAGTCTTTCACGCAGCAATGAAGCATCGATTCAATATTTTGGACTCTTAAATCATATATTTATTGTTAGTATTCAAGATATGCAAAACCGAATAATTTATTTGATATTTCTTACTGTTTGTCGGAAAAAATAAGTATTTTTCTCTACAGAAATAACCCATGGATACATGATATTTACAGGAATAAACTTTCGACATCAATTCTCGGACCTTCCAACAAGACCTATATCGCTGAGAGATCTTTATTCAATTGGGATCGCGAAACTGTGCTAGTGTTTGGTGGCATCGATCCTCACACTGCATACGGTGTGGGACGGAATACAGGGAAAGATATATATAGGTAGGAAGATCCTGAACCTGACCGTTAACTTTGCTGCGTAATTTTAGTGCTGTTAGGTAAGAAGAGAACTCAAAACTGTTGCGTGTCTTTTTTATGGAGTAGGCGGCAAACAAGCAAGTAGTTCAAATGATGGTAAGCCATCACCGCTGCCCATGGCCGTTTAAAGCTGCAAATGCGTTGCCAACCTTTAAGTTGGGAATTTTTGGAAGGAGCAGAGAGTGAGAAGGGGAGGAAGGGAGGAAGGGAGGTGGAGGCAGAGGGAGGCACCGGCCACCTCACTCACTGGAACGATTTTCTATGAGGTCGTGGAACTTACCCGGTTTGAGCCGGTTCATTCAACAGCAGCTTTCACCTTATTAACACCTTAAAGTGGTGTAAACTGTCGTGATTTATGTAGGTATTACTTTTTTCATATTCTTTCTTGTATTGAATCTGTTTTGTATTGAAAATCGTTCGATTCTATCGATAGTGACCTATTGTTCGGTAACACTAATCGCCGTCGCTCATGGACAATTGCAATTCAAAAGAGTATTGTTAAGTTTTGGGTTTACCAAGCCTCAATTTGGAAATATGGAACCTAATATTTGTTAGTCTTTTGCAGATATAGTACCACAGAATTGCTAGTTATTCTCCTTCAATCAATGATATGCTGTACTGTGTTCCATAGATATTTGGCATAGAGTTTAATCTTTTCAGAGCTAAAAGGATTGAACTCGTAAAATTCATAAGTTAACAGTTAACAGTAAATAAAAAGATAAAATAAATATTAAAAATACTATGTAGTGAAAATTTATGTATTAAATCGACAACTCTCTTGATTGGGACTAATATTTTAAACACAGCTTAGGATTGAATTCTTTCACCCTGTTTAGATCAAAGATCTTAACAGTTTTTTTATTATGGCAGATTTGATCCGGTCACGAATTCGTGGGACTACGTGGGAGACCTACCGGAGCCTAGGCATTTTCACTCTGTAGCTTTTCTAAGAGGAAGAGTTTATCTTGTTGGTAAATATATAATATGATATTTGTAATCTAAAAAAATCACCACAGTCATTTAAAAAAGAATTTGCTAAGAAAAAACAGTGTTTAAATCTGATAAACTCTCGCAGCTGTTAGTATTCATAAATAAGTCGAGTAAATTTTTTTCCGTTCAAGTGTTATTTGATTATTTTCAATAATACAGAAAATCATGGTTTAGGTGAGCCACTCTCACCATATTTTTCTGTGGATAAATATACATTCGGGGATATGTGAATAAATAAGAAACCACCATTTGAAATAGGTTTCTATTAGGTCCCTCTATTTGTAGTAAATTCCCCTGCCACCCAATTGGATTCCTAAATTAAAAATTTTGTTTCCACGACTTTTCCGATTTGTGTTTACTCCGATAAACAATCCCCGATAACACAGTGCCTATAACTTTTTATAAAATTGGATTACTTGTAAAAAAAGTTATTTGCATTCTTTCCTCTATTCAATTTATTACCACCTTAATAAGCAGATTAAATGTTTCTTTTGACGTGACATTGCAACGTGTGCTAGGTACAGCTGGTCAATATTAATTTCAAATAATCTTTAATTACCACTTGGTGACTGCCACCACTAATGCGTTGCCAGTTATTCTACCGCGTAGCAGTAATGTACCGGGACTAACCCGGACACAGTAGACACTACTCTGTCCGGGTTTGAAGGGCAACTTTGCTAATGTAATCTTAAATCTCTGGGTGATCAGCGCAATGCAGGGCCAAGTAGGTTCTGTGTTGTTATGGGAAGGCGTGTTGCTCACCATCAAGCGCACTACCTGCTGCTTTCATTATTTTAACTCCTAAAAAAACTATAATAAATATTCAGGAAATAGTTGTAAAAGATTTGGAGGGGCAAATACAATATAGCCCATACTATACCATATTTTTTTAAAAACCCCGTTTTTCTAGGAAAAAAATCGATGAATTGATTTTTGTTTGTTTTTACAAAAAGTTTTGAAAAATTAATAGTCGTCACTTTGGGGCTAAAACTTTAAAATTATATTCGTTGAAATTGACAGAACAAAATAAAGCTTATAAATTTTTATTTTAACCTGTATAAATGAAAATATCTTTTCTGTCCGTAACGTTATTTCTAGGCGGCGCCGATCCACGAGATGACGAAACCCGTGGCAAGTCGGTGGTTGTTTCGACGGTGTGGAGTTACGAACCCGTGACCAGATCCTGGTTCAGTGAGTCAGGGTTGGCCGTACCAAGAAAGAATTTTGGCCTCGTAGTCCATCGTATGGCTTTATACGCTATTGGCGGACAAGATAAAAAGGGACGGTATGTCACAATAGCAAGAATTGCTTTCGACTTAGATCTTCTATCGACGTAGACTTGTTCTTTGTTTTCTAAAATGAAGTGACGAGTAGAAGAAATCTTGAGCCTAATGAGAAACGAAACGTTTGCCCATAACCGCACATGAACACAGTGTTTTGAACTGCGACAGTTCAAAACTGCTTGATTGACTTGAGTCCTAGGGAATTTTAATGACAACTTATAACACATGATGGCCTTATGCCTTAACGTAGAATGCTGTTACTATTAGTCTATGCTACTCTTTAAAGCTTCGGTATAATACCCGATTCGGTATGGAACCCGTGGAAAAATTTTGCCAAGAGTTGAATGGACCCTACGTCTGCAGGGTCACTTATTGGTCAGATGACAACGTTATGGGCATTGTCGGTTAAGGACCGTCAGGGTCCGGTATGCGGTCCGTCAGCCCGACGGCTGTAGATCGGTTGCTGGGAGGGGTAAGAACTACCCCGGAACGCGGGTGCACGCGGTGATTTCACCGTGTTCTTAGGCGAGGAATACTTTATACTTACACATTGTTAAAATAATTGTCTTGATGAAAGAGGATGATTATTAAAATGAAAAACTATACTTATACTATTGAAATACATCAAGTTTTCCTCAGCCTTTTCTTTTGGTTTATAGGTCCACATCTATTCTGTTTGTACATGAAGTCCCTAAAAAGTAACGACCTAGTTTGTCTATATTTACCTCGATGTCCTTTCTGCTATAACAAAGGTTGTAATGAAACGCTATATGCTTTTTAAGCGTCCTGCGTTCCGTGGAGAGATTCGACCCTAAGACTGGCACTTGGAGTGAGGTGCGCTCAATGGGTGTTGCCCGTATGGCAATGGCTTCTGTGAAATACCGCGAATACATCTGGGTTGCTGGTGGCATGACCGGGGAGAAAAAGAATCCCGTCTGCAAGATAGTAGAGTGCTACAACTCTAAAACAAACGAGTACGTTGTTTTTTTTTTATTTACTACAAAACGTCGACATTAATCAACGCAAAAAATATTAATTTGTAAACAGTTCTTGTGAATAGTATTCACAAGGAGACACTACATGACATGATACTGTGAATTTTACCGATCTTTAATTTGTAATTTTGTTTTATTTATCTCGTATACTTGATAACTGGTATGGTAAAGTGTTAGGATAGATGCCCAGGGTCACCATATATGGTGCAAGCGTGTTATTTGCCAGTAAGGACTTTGGTCTCACTGCTAATAAAAAAACATAAGAGGATATTTACAACAAAGAAAAGGAAACCAACTTTAAATAAATGTAACGACACCCATAATATTAATATTTTATTCAATTATTAAGCGTTTCCATGGCGTATGTTTCAAGTCCATCTCCTCCTTTTTCAATTTAGGTTTAAAGTTATATATTTTTTTGCTTATTGTTTTCGAAGGAAAGGTATTGAAATACCTTTCCTGCTTAGTTGAGTTCATCTATTAGGAAATACTCTAAAGACGGTCTCTGAAAGAGTCCTAAGAGAAAAAAAGCGATTCCATTAAGTAGTTCATGTAAGTTATAATCCTAAATTCTTACGATATTATAGGTGAATGTTATACTGAACCATTGAATTTCGCTATGACAATAATGTCTATGCATGATCACTTATAATATTTTTATAATTCATCGCTCAACTAAAATCAACTAACTAAATAAACCTTTCTACAATACGTTATTATTTTTGATATGGCAATAATGTTGTTAATGTTTCTTGTCGTGAGGATATCGCGATCAGATAAGTTTCTATTGAAAAAAAAAACGATAACGTGAATTTAGCTATTGGTTTGTCACGTTACAACTACCTACATACTACAAGATTTTTATTTACGCCACGTTTAAAAAAACTCAACATGTGAACCATCTCTCTCTTCCAGTTGGACAGAAATATACAGTCTTCGATTTCCGAGATGTTTTGCCACCTTATTCGCAATGAACGACAAACTGTTTATTATTGGCGGAGCTGGAAAGATAACTGAAAAGGTACGTCATTCAACACTTTACCCGTCCAATGCAAATATTTGACTGCTTTTAGGCTGTCCCATAGCTGTATGTCGTAACTGTGAAATATTGGTAACATATTGCACAAGATTATCTATCTTGTTCAAATATTGGATGTGCCTACGTGCCATTTTAAACGCATACGTTTGGTTAGTACGAGTAGGTATCAAAACTGTTTAAATTTCTGGAGTGATCGTTTGATGATCCTCATGTAGTTATTGGAAAGAATATGAGACATTTCAGTTCTTTGTAAGAGTATATATATATCTAATCTAAACTGAACTGGCATATCGAACATAAAAGTTTTCAAAACGCTTCAAACGTTTATAGAATAATATGCAGTATTGTTAACATCTCAATGCGCTTATAAAACCGTAGCTTACGTTTTTAAATAATAACATTTTATAAAATAATTGAATGTATTTCTATTTTTTTAAATCTGTCACCACTAAACAGCGTTTTGTGCACGTAAGCAATTCGCTAGTTCATCCTCACCTTTTAGCACGAAACCTCATCATGTACACAAAGTACGGTTCCATTGACGTACGCTTCTCACCTTTCTTAGCCACGGGTTACTATAGTCGATCATCGTTGACCTACGGACTTTGACGATGCATGCGTATACGTGAGACCATGCACTAGTAAGGCAATCTTACAACTCATCGAAACCAATCGATGAAGTTTAATTTAGCCAACGGAATGATGAAAATGTAACACAACTTGGTATATCGTTAGAAACATAAATAACAATGCCCACCATAGGGATTTCAAGGTAATTGCTAAGATCGGGCTTTATCTAACAAAAAAGTAACCAAACAATTCCAGGACAAAACGCCTAGCAGCGTGGGGGCTATCGACGTTTGGGACTGGAAGGAGCGTGTGTGGAAGCAGGAAACGGAAATGTCGATTCCACGCCACGGACACGCCCTCGCGTACCTCGGAACGCAACTAATTATTATTGGTGCGCTTAAAGTCATTATTAGCCATTTACTAATGCAGCAAGACATGGATGGTAAGCGATGTATTGGTGCATAACAATACAGTGCCAAATTGTATTTTGAAAGAACTCGTGCAGTTCAAATCTTGGCTTGAGAAATCGTGTTTTAATCTTGACGTCCTTATGTGACAATATTGAAATTGAAATTCGAATAAAGAATTACACGGCGAATTAATTCTAGTACATCATTTGTTTTTTTTTTTAACGTGAATATTTTTGGATTTTACTCCAAAAACTTGCCATAGTAACGACTCGGTAAATTACGCATCTTGAAATATGTATATGTGCGTCCCTAATACCCTAAATCTTTAACATCTAACAAACAAATAGAAAGCAGATAAAATGGCAAAATATGAATTTTCGTTTTATTTTCTGGTTCGTCCCTAACAAAGCGAGAGGTTTTTATGCACACCTGACTCAACATAGTTATCCAAAATAAATAATATTTATTTATTTATTTATACTTTATTGCACACCCTTAAAAAGAGGATTACAAAGGGCGGAATTAGGCCTTTAAGCATTCTCAAGTTATTCAAAACCACAATGACACTGACTAATTACAGAGAGGGGACTTTATACAACTAGGCATTCTCTCCAGGCAACCAGGGGTGTGGAGATAGGAAAGAAAGTTACCATAATAATTGATAATATTATTCCTTAGGTGGTGTAACAACGATATACATGCGGGCCCTGAGTAATGTTGAGTCATTCTGCTGCGAAAGAGGAGCGTGGATTCGAGGAGTGGCAACACTGCCTTCGCCGCTCTCTGGTCATGGTGCGGTCACCCTCCCACCGGCCTCTCTTATGTGACACTATGAATGTTTGACACCGATAGAACATGATATGGATTATGCATATACATTGGCATTTGTCAAATTTTTATTTTGCTATGGAAACGATCACTTGTTGTCTTATTGCTGCGGAGTTCAATATCCTGCCAGCTAAAGTGGAAACTTAATACGTAATCAAATTTTACACGTTATTTTCATACATTTATTTATAGATTTCATTGTGACTTAATGTCTCTATGTAAATTATATACTGTAATATTTCGTATGGTGTTTTTTGTTTCATTAAATAAAAGAAGCTCATTTTTTTTATTTATTTTATTTATTAACGTAATTAAATGTTATTATTCACTAACATGGCATTTACTGGGGCCTCATAAGTAAAGTTAAATGGGACAAGGCCTTTCTGCCTATAATTACAACTTAAATTAATATCACAAAAATTTTAATATTAATACACAAAATCGTTCCAACAAAATTATTTAATCCCAGACCTCCCGGCAGATACCCAATACATCCCTCTTAAATCCATCTTTGCAAAGTGGATACGTCTTGAAAAACACGATGTTGTTCATGGGCACGAAACCGCTGGGCTTGAAATTACGAATATCATCCTGAAAACATCAATAAAATATTTTAACAATTTTATATGAGTAAATATTGTGGGGACAGAGGCTAACAACTCTTGAGAGTTACTAGCGGAGTAGCATCGTATAAAAGAGGTTATGTTAGCAACGTCTAATGTGCTATAGTATAAGCAACATTGCTATAGATGGCGCTATCAAATTTACTTGTTAATATTTCAGTCTTCAAAGTTATTGCTGGTACAACGAAATTTATATTATAGAGAGAGAGATAGATATGAAAAGATTAAATCGAACATTTATCAGGCAAACATTACATGATAAAAATGATTAAAAAATTCACAGGCAGACAGACAATTTTATTTTGATTTTGTTTTTGATCCAAAATAATTACATAATCTGTTACTTAAACTTTTTTCTCATAAATAGAAATAAAAAAATATAAACTTACGACGGATAATCCTTCGATATCCGTTTTGAGCTCCATATCTGAGGCATCCGGAGTACTTTCCCTTGATTCAGCGAGGTGTATATGTCTGCAGTCAACAATAACTCCAATAAAAGCTATCGCAGCTAACATTAATGTGATTCGAGCCATTGTCTCTTCTGTTCGAAAATGTGAAGAAATCTGCGCGAACTTACTTTCTGTAACGCTAGTGTTTATATGCTAAATACAGATTCACCAGTCGACTTATAAGTGATGTGGACTGACACGTTATCGTTCCACTCAAACTTGAAATGTAGGGTTGCCGCTTCTTTTACAAAGCGTACAGCTCCTACGCCTTTGATTTTGAACAGCGCGTTATTTTATTTTATGATTGATTTATTCATTTTTACGTAAAAAAAATCTATACTCTTTTTTAAATAAATGATTTTCAAATTTATCAATTTAAAAAAGATATACAAATAACAGAATTCTTAATATTTAGATACCCACTATTTGACTCTATTGAAGTCAATTTAAACGATTGTCATAATAATCTTGAACCCAATGCGCCGTTGCAGATGCAATAAATTAAATTATTTCGATCGACCAAGCTTCGATAGAAACTAAAACCAATTTCAGCTGCTTTTTTTCGTCGGTTTTTTTTTACATTATTGATATCATAACAGCGTATATGATGGTTATCGCGTAATTCGCGTTTGGGAAATCTACTTACTTACTTAAAACTAGAAAAGCACTTTTTAGAGATGTAAACAATCTGCCAAAAGGAATAGGACGTGATATACATAGGCTTTCCTTTGGGAAAAGTTTCAATACTTTTCCCAAAGGAAAGCCTTATCAAAAAAGCAAGACAAACTATGTTTAGGCATCAAATTACTCTTTTTTTAAGTTTTCGAAGAAAATAATAAATTATATTGCTTAATACGAAATGTTGGGATATGACCCTTTTGAAGCGTCCATCTGGGAAAGTACTACACCATTGTCAATAATTGTATTTGTAAACAATAATTTTCAAGCGCTTTCGTTCCGGGTTGTAGGGTACTGTTTCCAGTGTAATCACTAAACATCTTCTAAACAGCATCTGTTAAGTTTCTTGCCGGCTTTTCTCAGCAGAACTGCATTTCGATTCGGTGATAGGTTCTTATCGACTAAAATGTAAAAATGACGATCGAAGTGCTTTTTGAACTTTATTTTTTCAGCGTCGCCCATGGACATTCGCAACATCAAAGGACTTAAAGGTGGGAAGATTAAGCTCTCTTTTTGGAGGGCCCTAAGTCGTATCGGTTCGGAAATACCGCTGGCGATAACCGATTCCACAAGTTAGTGGTACGTGACAGTTTCGCGAAAAGCGCATGTTGGTGGAATGCCAACCATCCAGGTGTTATGGATGGTATGGGGTGAGTACGTATATATTTAATTTGATAAAAACCACTTCAAATCATTTGGTGACGAACGCAACGCGTAGCCAAGCCGAGTTTCATATAATGTATTTCAAAACACTGAAATGCACTATGCAAGTACTTAGCGTATTCAGCTTCGTCACAGGGCATAGATATAGAACACCTCAAGTCTCTGGTTTGCTAACTAACTAATGCAACGCACAGGCACTATGCAACCGTGTCACTTGTTCATATATAAAGACATAAAGACATTTATTCCAACACTTCACAATTTACAATACATAGAAGAAAATAAAGCAAAAAAAAGAAAAAAGAAAAATAAGAATTACATAAAACGAAAATAAAAGCTTATAAAAAATATAGAGTACATTTTTTTTTTATAATTGAAATATTGTGGAGTCCGCCTCAGCATAGGCCGCGAGATCGTGGCACTGATTTTCAGTCGACCCCAGTCGGCCTAAGAGACCGCAGTGAACGGTCAATATTAAACGAGTAGTTATAACTAGTTATAAGAAAGCAAGGATGTATTGGACTATCTACGCAAAACAAAAATCCCCTCGAACTTAACCAACAAAAACAGTGGGATATCCCTTCGGTGCAGATAGCACATAATTTTTAACAGGCCTTGATCATAATTTTGATAACGATTTAGACCGCGTTAATTTGTAGCCTTATTTGAAGGATCGAGTCACCGGTTACATGTACATGCATTGCTGTAGGGATCCGCTTAGAAGCACCAATCTGCCAATCACACATATGTCCGTGTTATTCCGACGTATATAAATTTGGACTCCGCGGACTAACTTGCCAAAACAGTGCTGGCTGATTTTCTTATCACGCTGCTCTGACTGAAGTCATCCGTAGCGTTCTTGTTTCACTTGATATTCTGTCTATTTTACAGCCATTTGATATTTTCTGTAGTGATAGCAAGAGACCTAACGAACTAACTTTGATTCCTGGGATTGAAGTAAAGCTATTGTTTGGAATACTACTTGCGCAGACATATTGGCGAACTCTCATCTCAGTAGTACTTTGGTCAGAGCCGGGGCAACATCGAAGGTGGTTAAAGTAAGTAAACAGCGCATGTATGATTCCATTAGTACGGACTATGTATTTGTGCCCTTTGCTGTAGGGACCCTTGGTCCGTGGGATTTCCAAACCGCAAATTTTTTAAAAGATTTATGTCCCAAAATTACGATTGTGACTGGTCAAAAGGGCCTAGTTAGAGTTGCCTAAAGGTTAAATATAACCATATAACGGGGAGACGCAAGTAGCGTAGTAGGCGCTTCTTTGTACAATGGTTTGCGGAGTAGGTTTCATAGATATTTAGGTTCTTATTTTTAGTGTAATAATGATATAACTTCATTGTATTGTAAATAATTTGGGAAAAACATGTTCAGCTTATAACGGTATTAATATTTAAATTTTTAACGTTATCCCAACGGCAGCGACGATAGTAATAAATTTAATGGCGCATTAAGATGTAATAAAGCAATAATTATGGTCTCGTGTCGCAGGCAATTACAGAGCTAATTGATTGATTCGAATATTGTGACCAGTTGAGAACACAGTGAGCAGAAGGGATGTAATATTCGTGGATGTTTATTCAATGCAGCTGTTACCACTGTGATTGATAAAGATAATGTAGTTTAGACTTAGAAATACACAATTAATCAGAACTAAATAGAAAACTTTTACGCTTTGAATTAACTCTAAAAGGTTAATTAAATATTGTAGATTATTTATTCTTCAGGTATTAAGCGAGTTATAGCTCAAAGAGTACATAAATGTCGTAAATAAATCGCGAGCAATTTTATTTAAAGCAAAACCTACCAAATCCACAAGGTACGAAACGATTGTTGCAATAATTCCGCTTTATGGTATAGTTACTCTATCTGAATACACACAGTTTAATCTATTCACTAACGTTTGTTTTCTTTACTGCGCTTTAAATAAAATTTAGAGGGAGTTAGACTAAACCGCATTGTAAATTAATGCGGTTATATTGGTCGTCTTGTTGTTCGAAGGCTGAAACACGGGTTATTAATGAACACAAAATACAAAAACATAGTACAAAAACATTGTACAAAAACATATTTTTTTTTTATTATAAGTATAGGAAAAAAATCTTTTTGATGAACGAAATTACGTTTTAAAATATTGTTAACGATTGTCTGATGATTATTTAAAATAATAAACTTCAGATATTTATTCAGAAAATAATTTCGAATAAGTTCTGATGGATTTTTTTTTATTCTTACTTTAAACAGGTACCAAAAATGTGGACAAAATTTCGACGTTTACAGGTTAATTACAATTTATAATAGAAGAAAATAGATAAAAAGGAGACAGATAAGAGTTCTTCATTACATTTTTCTTCTTTTTTTTATTCTTTATTTTTAAGAAAACGCTGCCCCTATTATAAGGTAGAAATATCTTGTATTATGCAGGTGTTACATACATAC